>KN897387.1:0-12990 GCA_000934455.1 Apostichopus parvimensis
ATCAATAATTCATAAAGATGATACTAAAGTTCTGTTTTTGCTGAGTGATGGATTAACTAGACACCAAACAACATCACACTCGAATTAATCTTTCTTCTCCTCTAGAGTTGAGGAGGCGTCAGATGCACTAGACATTGCGATAGGGTCTCGTGTGCTTGAGGTCAATGGGATGCCCGTCGAAAGTAGTAATTTAACAGAGGTGAGCCAACGCAGTGTCTCTATTTATTCCATTTTCGTGTTTTCATGACTTGCATTGTATGATTTTTGCTGTGTTGAAACTTGAGGGGGGCGGGGAGGCAAAGGGAAGGGATGAGAGGGGGGTGAGGAGCAGGAGGGGACCTTTTGAGATATGCTTATCTTCTATAACTGACGTTACCCGCGGTGATGATCTTTGCTTTTTATTTACAAATTCATTAAAAGTACTTTACATTTTGATATCAGATTCATTTGTATAGTTTTTCTCCAACATTTGGTAATTTATGGACATTTTGTACATTTCACTGTGAATTAGCTGTATAATTTCCATGTTTTCTTCATGCCATTTTTTTAATGTTAAAATTTGGATGACTGGATTTTCTCTCCTCCCTCCTACCCATCCCTGTGAAGATTTTAAAGAAATATGAACATTGGGAAAATTCCTGAATATTAAAAAACAATAATTCTGCATAGAAATAGTTTGAAACTTAAGAAAAATAATTGCACACAGAATAGTAATATTTATTAATGATTTTCTTGAATTTCAAGCCTCTGAAGAAGCTCAACATTTCCAAATAATGATTTCCATCTTGAATTCTTACTTATCTCATTTATCTTCTTCTGACAAATGTAATGTTTTACATCTGTTATTATTGTTAGATCCTTCATATTTCTGTCTGGTCTTGTATATGTCTGTATCTACAGTTTTGCTTGATCAACGGTACGCGACAGGATTGTTGTTGTTGGATCCATCAATTTCAAGTTCTGTTATTTTGATTGGAAAGATATCAATGTCAGACAAGAAAAATGAATTGTGACGCTCATCTGTGACAATTGTCACCTCATTTTTGGGAGAGAAGCTTGTTAAGTAGCAATCGTAGCTTAAGGTTTTTGTTCTAACGGATTCTTAGAACAGCGTTTTCACTTTCAAGAAATGTAAAGTGGCAAATTTTCCATGTCTACTTGCTGTCCGTGACGCTCATTAACGAGCTGCTAATTAAGGGAGAAAATTATTAGGAAAAAATTACTGATGTATCCTAGCCTAGGTGTTAAGTAGAAGTATTACTTTCATATTAACAAAGTTATTCCAGTTATCAATGAATGACCATCTAGTAATTTTAAATATTGTCAGAGGATGTCCCAGTCGTGATGGAAATTTACCATATAATGCCCTAACACACACACTGTTCTCTATTTGCAAGCATGTGACATTGGGATGTTAGATATGTTATCATGCTATATAGTACAAAGATTAGGTAATATTTTACTTAAAGGGTGTGAAGACTCTCGCAAAAAGAAACGTCTAATGCCGGTCATCTGACCTAGTTTCGAATGAGGTGTAACAGAAGTGTTAGACACCACCATCGATCCCAGAAAATACACACACAACTTGCTACCATCGGTAATTAGACACTATAGTCAGTACATACAGCTGCGATCAATACACACAGCACAGTACAAACGATACAGCGATGGACATCTCAGGTCCAGCTAAAGATAATAAGGTATCACGTTTCATTACTGTACTGTCTGCATTTTGTAGCGACACAAACAAAACGTCACTTGCAAGCAGCAGAAAGTTAACGTTTTCAGATGGCCGCACGCGGTTTGGGGCGAGTCTTCAATGCCTTTAACATCGTATTTATAACTTATATGCTACTGTCAGTTAGCTCCTGCTCAAACATAACCATCAAATATTGTAGAAGGGACTACATAAGATTTTTCAGCTGAAATATCCCACAGAAGAAGAAAATGTGCCATCCCAAATGTTTAGGTCTGATATAGAATGATAACATCTGGTCATTTTTTGAAACTATTTAGAGAAAACAACATTCTTTCTTTGCAAACACCTGCAGTTTCTCAAGGAATAGTCGCTAGTTTCTGAAAGACAGCTAACCCATAGTAAACATGAATGTAAGAAGGGGTATTTTCCCATCATGTAGACACCACGGCTGAGAACAACATTAAGAATCTTTGCTTAACATCTCTTTTTTCTTCTCCATTTGACAGCTGGCTGCCATTCTGAGAACGACCAAAGACGATCTCAGCATCACGCTGGAACATGATCCGGAAGTGTCCCCAGAACTCGGCAAAGAGAATTCCACTCTGTCTCTGACGGCAGCGCAGAATAACAACAAGAGCGGCTTCCAATTAAAATCTCCGTTAAGAAAGAAAAGAGACGGGATGTTTATATCTCCGTCGAATCCCGATCTCACCAGTCTCCTAGGTTACGAACTCAGAATCGACAGAGTCGGCACGCTTCCAAATAAGTAAGTGATATCGTTATCGTCGGACGATCGATATCGTTTCGGTCGACCAACTTAAGAAACGGACATATTCGTGGATTTCCTCAAACAGTAGAATCACTGACGATTTTGGCAAACCTTGTTTTTAATTTTGTGGTATTGAACTTAGATCTGGCCAGTCATCAACTAAGTAATTTATTTACCGTGGGTTATTATTAGTGTGTTAGGCTGGGATCTCAGATGTGATGTTGTTGGCTAACTTTTCCCATGAATTTTCATTATTGACCATATATAGCTTGTTTCATATGTCATAATCCTCGGAAATGATTGGGGGATGGAGACGCTGCATTATCTATATTTGTGAACTTGATCAAATCTAAGTTCTATGTCCTATACTAGGATTAAAGTCAAAAATACATCCAAATAAATGAGCGAATACTGATACTCAAATCAAAGAATCCCTCTAGTACCGTGGGTCATGGCATAGAACTTAATAGTCTCTTTAAAATACAAACTGCTAAAAATGAATGTGAAACGTCTTAAATCTGAGCTTTTAGCAATTACTAACACCCAGATTTTAACAAGTCCTCGAGTATGCCTCTGGCCGCAATCAGAGAATAACTTGATCCGGTATCACTTTGCAAAGTGCTGTCATGCAGAATGGTTTAAATTTCTGTACATCTGGACAAGATGTATAGCAGTTTTTTTTTACACTGTAGGAACAATTATTAGAGACACAATTCAGAGACTACAAAACCTGTGACACAAATTTTGAATGCAAAATTATTCCCTGAGAATTTGGTCTGGTCAAGAAACTCCCACATTTTAATACTTATGATCATCAGGTCAAACAAGGTGTATAGTGTTGTAGGTCACAACATAGGATATAACTACTTAATACACTTCCACTTTAAATACTACGTAAGTCCTTGTTCACCATCAGATGAAGAAGACCTTTTGCTATATTATGTCATAAACTCTCACAACTGAAGTACTTTTTCCTGTGTCAAATCGTGCCCAGAATTCAGTCACTTGCTAAATTATATTATAGGTCAAGTTAGCTAGGGAGGATTTGTTAAAAAAAATTAAATAAATAGCTCAATGTCAGGTCATGGCACATGGATAAATTATGATTATTCCATAATTATTGCATTGCCTTGATTCATCCAGCCGATCTCGGTACCATTGGGCAGGCGAGGTTGTATATTCTGTATAGCCAAATGTGGGAGATTATAGAGCGCTAGAAATTAGTTAAGAACTGTGTTTCTTAACCTTTTAACCTACTTGCACCCCTATGCAGTCTAAGAATGGCACGACCTCACTATAAAACTGTGCTTTTAGCCTTTTATTTGGATCAGGTGTGGGGTCCAGGGGCTAACTCTTTTAGGTTATTTGTTGTTTATGCCCTAGCTTGACACCTCCTGGAGTCTTGCCATACATACCTGGATTGCGGGCACTGCAGATTTCAACAAGAGAATGTCACTATATATTTCTAAAATAATTTTTCTTTATAAGTTTTTTTTTCCAGGAAAACTGTTGTCTTAATTCCATCAATTTATAGTAATTTAAGCCTCTCTCTCTCCTGGTTTTATAATTTCATGATTTGGAAATATTTTGAAATGATCTGCTCCATTTTTGCTGCAGGAAGAAACCTTCAACGGATGAGGATATCGGGACTTCAGTCTTCAATCGTACCATGTCCCTCAAGAGCCAGAGGAATCAACAGATATTCCGATCCAGCGATCTGGTACGAGGTGAAACTCTGGGCAAGGGCTTCTTTGGACAAGCAGTCAAGGTGAGATATTATAAATTCAACTTCTCTTTGCCACCAACTTTTCAGAAATTTAAAACTTTAATCATTTAGAAGGGCATAGAATTGAAAGGAAAATTAGATGAGTGGTGCAAGAAGATACAGAGATTGCGTGGGGGAGAAGTGGCAGGGGGAGGGGATGGGGGCTGGATCTGTATGCTACCTTTTTTCCTGAGAAATTTTAATTAGCTTGTAATGGTGAATTAAACCATCTAAGAAGATGTCCCAGTTTGATTCAGTTGCATTTATGATTTTGAAAAGTATCATGAGGGGTTGGTTGTAATTAAATTATAGAACTGAAAGGCTGCTATAACTGAGCTGGTTGGTTAGCTATGCATTCCACTTCCAAGGTAATTGTCTTTATTATTATTATTATTTACCAAATTTATATAGCCCTCTTTTCATGCTTAAGCATGTTCAAGAGCGCTTTACAATGACAACAAAATGACAAAACCCTTAAAATATGAATACGAAGAATAAATAAACGAAGGAAAAATTTTAAAAATAATATAGATTTACAGTGAAATTCCTAAAAAGAAAAAGTGAGTTTTAAGTAAATTTAAGACACAAAGTGACAAAACCCCTTAAAATATGAATACGAAAAATAAAATGGACGCAGCTTGAATATTAATATAAAAATAGAATAGTCTTTAGAAGTAATTGGACAGTGTAATATCCCATGAAAGCACTAAATGAAGTACCTGCATTTGTTGTACTAAGTGATATAATTAGCTCTTAGAGCAGTTCAGTTCATTCTTGATATATTAAAAATACCATCAACAAATGTCGTTCATTAGTTTAGTAGACTTTTCTTTCTGAATCTTGGGAGTAAAAATTTACAAAAGTTTTAATTTTATAGATTTGCTGTACATACATGCGATCCCCAATAACAACGGTTCCATTAAAACCTTCATCTGGTGATAAATAAAAGGATTGTCTTTATAGTTGTATCACTCCCTGCGATAGTTGCTTTGAATAATTCTTGATAGATGCTATAAAAGTTGATACTCTGACTCGCCAATAATATCCCAAATTTTTTTTTATTTTTTTATCTCTGTCCCGATTCTTATATTCAAAGTCTGCCATGAAGGCACCAGGTATTGTTTGTCTAGGCTAATTGGTGAAGTTGGAAAGTAAAAGCTTTTCTTAGGACTTGAATCATTCAGCCTTTCTTGAGATTTGAATCTTTTGTCGTTACAATTAGTATAAGATTCTAAGGATGCATCTAGCAGGAGATATAATAATGTGTACACTTGGTATTGCGCCAGTTTCCGTCCGAAGACGCTCATACACGGTGCCTATAACCCACCGTCTATTATCATTCCATAACCATTCTCAAGTCACTGTGGACTATACACGATGAGCTGCCACAAAGGGCGCTTAATCGTATTTTACCGATCAGACACACATATCCGTTTTTGCGAAAACACAGCCCGATTGCTTGTTAAATCTCTCTGTAATGCTTCTTGTATTTGTTAAATGTGGTGTACAAGTGTATTCATAGAAATGTAGCAGTCATAAAAAAACAACTTTGTCGAAATAACTCGGTGCTGAAGTCCAAGCGCATAACATGAAGAATACAAAGTGATACATGTATGTGGCTACATAATCAATTTCATATCCCCCTTGTGGGGCTACACTTTGAAGCTTGAAAATTGTATGCTTGCTTTCTTATCTCTTCATTTTGCTTTGGGCCAATGATTTTGCTTTTTTTTATTGTATCTGAAGGAGCAATTCCATCGGGATATCTATATCATATCTTTTTCATATTAAGGTAACACATCGAAAAACAGGTGAGGTCATGGTGCTAAAAGAACTGGTCAGGTGTAACGATGATGCCCAAAGGACTTTCTTGCAAGAGGTAATTATTGGTCAATTAGAGGACGGGGGGGGGAGGGGGGGATGGGAACATGGAAGAAGATAAAGATGGCTCAGTTATTGAGGGAACTGGCGTGATTGCCCCTTAACAGTCAGTGTTTTGGTTTCACTTACCATAGAAAGTGTGGAAGCAATAGGAGTTTCCCTCCTGCAAATTTGTGCAACTTCACACATTGTCCTCACTTTAATGACACTGTTGCTCGGTTTCTCAATCAAGGATCAAAATTTGTATTTTCTTTCTACCATGTTGATGTAAGCTTAAACATCTCTTGTTGCAAAATAAATTCCTAAATTTCCTATAATCTGCCTGTGAACATACATAATTAATGTTGTGCTTAAATCATGATGTTCAGTAAGTATGGTGGACAAGATGTAACTTGGTCTCCTTGCTACCTCGTCATTTCATTCTAGTAGATTCTAGTAAATTGACTTTTATGCTGTAATTCACAACCCGTTGGATCACTAAATGTTACAGCTATTGCGATGTCTAACATTTATTGACCTCCGTCATCAATTCGACATTTTACGACGACGACAAAATAGACTAAACAGTAAATTGATATTTTGATAATGAAGTTGTGAACCTTCCAAGGTTTGCCTCACTTTTTTCGCACCTCTGTTTATGTTTCGATCTACCAAACAAGATCTCGTAATTTTTCGGTTGACATCATCATTTTGTGAGTGAGTCATATCAAATTCTAACAAAAATTGTTTGGATAATGTCATTGGAGTTTCAAGTGATGAACCAGAGAGAGAAGAGATGGAGATAGTGGGAGAGACGGAGAGAGAGATGGAGAGGTTGCTCAGAGTCTGTTTATCTTTCATCCATTTATGAGTCACCTTTAATGAGCAGAGCATCCAGCTTCTTAAACATTACTCTGTCTGACAGGCGTGATTTACACTATCTGGCAAATTTTTCCTCTCCGTAAATCATTCGTCGGCCTTGTGCGTGTGGAAATTAGATGTGTTCATTAAAGCTGTACGTTATGATTGAACAAAAGAGGGAAGAGTGATTAAAAAAGTCTGTCGGGGAGCACATTCTAAGTGGTTCTGTTTCTTGGCTGTGATAATGGTGTATATACAGGAGTCAGTTGGGGAGGGGGGGGGGGTGGAATGGGTGGTTGTAGGGTTTAATGGACTCAATAAAGACAGCTGAAGGGAAATGTCAGAAGTGACTGGCAGAACAGAATGCTGGGAAATGTCCCCACCCCCCCCCATCACCTTCACCACAAAGAGGTGCAGTCGGCCTCTTGTTTAAAGCACCAAATGTTACTAGTATTTACTAGTTGGTGCAATTTACAGTAATGCGTAGCATTATTTCCAGGTCTTTTGTTAGAGTATATAAGTATGTACATCTGAACTGTTGTGAAGTTGAATTTTGTTTCCATTAAAGATTTTTTTATCATAGTATGAATGAAGCATATTAAAGCATGCTTAATTGGCTTAGTTGCTAAACAACTTTCTTTCTTTATTAATTTCACTCACAATGCTGAGACAAAGTATAACTGATTTGATCATCCCCAAAATTGTATATTTTATCTGTGTATGATAATCTGTTAAAACATTTCCCTTTAAAGAATTCTAAAAGGTTACAAGTGATAAAGATGTCTGCCTAGTTTTAGTCAAAACTGTTTCAATTTAAATGTTGGACTGATTTGTTTATTTTTATCTGATAAAGTTGTTATTTTTTATCGACCGTCCTTTGTTCGTCATCCGCAGGCTAAGGTTTTAAGAAGTTTACATCATAAAAACGTCCTGAAGTTTATCGGCGTCGTATACAAGGACAAGAAGTTAAGCATAATCACAGGTAAGAGACTCTCTTTTGTGGTTATAGTAACAAATTTTTAGGGTATTTGTATTTCCCACCACCTTATTTCACGAGAAACCAAAAAAAGGCGTTTGAAAAAGCAGTGATTAACGCTCAAAATATGAGTTTGGACGAAGAAGCTAAAGTACCCAAATGTCATCTTCCACTTGAAATTGGATGTTCCTGTTTCTCATAAAAGTTCCTTCCATGTCATATTTTCAGTTCTTCAGATGTAAATATATATAATAATTAAAAAAAGGAAAGGAGTGTCAAAGAAAAAAAAAAGGAAGGAAAGATAATTCATTAATGTTATGATGTAAACATAAGAGGTTAGTAATTTAAAACATGTAAGCTATTGTAAAAATGGTTCAGTGATAAAGTTTCAAGTGATACTGCATAATTAAAAACAGGAAAGGAGTGTAAAAGAATAAAAGAACAGGAAGAAAAGATAATTCATTAATGTTAAGATGTAACATCTTTCAGTTTCAAGTGATGCTGCAAATATTTAGATGACAGCATGGTAAGAAACAAAATTCGAATAATATTTTGCATTCTATATTTTGGTAAAATATGAATTCCAAAATGTAAGAAAGAGGAGTATGAAACATGACGCAAAGAGAGGAAGAGAGAAACATTAACAGTAAGGTGTAAATGTAAACAGGTTAATAACTTAAAACATTTTTACTAAATCATAACTTATAATTATATATAATAATCTATAATAAATGTATATTAAACGTTCAAGTGCTTCCACTCGAATCAAGATTACAGAGCGCAGTAGATTAAAGAATTTCTAAGAATTTTGGATATTGTATTTGGGCTAGATATGAGGATTTTCTCAATTTTCTCCGGACTATAATTGTAAGACCCATTCAACGCAGTTCTACAGTGGGTAGGTTTTGCTTAAAGATTAATTTTGTCAGCATCCTGATAAATATCATACTAGCAGCAGGATTTATAATTAGTAGAGAAGTAAAATGAGCTAATTGAAGTATATTTGACGTCTTCCCCAGACATTCCCTTGGGGTCTCTTCCATTTCCAATATGAAATGGCGCCGTATTAGTACTTCAGTAGAAGGATAGATTTAAATATATTTCTCTTTTAGCATCTTGAGTAAAGAAAGACACATTGTGGGTTATACTTGACACAATGTAATACACTTTACTCAATAATATTTATTTATCTATTTTATGTCATTTCTTTGAGATCTACTTTCTTGTTCTCCTCTTTACAGAATATTTATCGGGTGGTGCTCTTGGCAAGATCATCGTGGACCATGTGAGTTTCTTTTGCAATATGTCTTCTGATTTCCTTATAACTCATCAAATTTCCAATTTCATATGAAATACAGTTTAGGCAAGCTTATTCTTATTTTTTTTTTTGGGGACTTGAAATTTTGTATCCGATGTACACTACCATTGTGATGTTTGTTAATGGTTGCAGTGTCCGATAATGTCTCTCACGTATGGGTGCTGTGTTTTTAACAAAGATTAAACAATGGAAAACAATTTTTTGCTTATGTGACTGATAAAAGTATTGTTCATTGCTGCATGTAGAACAGAAAATGGAATAAAAGCAGATGTCAAAATAACACCGTAATGTTGACCTTGAAGGCAGTTTTGAGAGTAATGAGCCATGTGTGCATGTGAAGAAATTTAATGAGTAAACAAGTTCACCAGATGTGTCCTTAGCTACTCCACCCAAAAATGATGTCATTACGGAACAGATGTCCGAAGCTCTTGTTATTCCTTGCCGTTTGGCTTGTTAACTTTTCCTTGGAACTCAGTATTGTTGGAATGTTGACCTTAGCAGTTAGTTTACCTTGACATTCAGTTTCTGTGGAAATGACCAAAAAAAAAATAATAAAGCAATTGGCCAAAATCGATTTCCCAGATAAATTATTCATTCATTATCAAGGAAAATGGGACACATTTACAGTTAACCTGCTGTCATGAAATCACCCATCTATAGCAGAGGTTCTTAATTCATATTCTGTGAAGGCTTGAAAGAAATATCGGTTGGAGTAAAGGGCCCGCCCGAGAGAGGCAAAATCTGACAATATCTAGACTGAGTAATTTGTACAGTAGACCAATAGAGTGCTCAAAGCTAAAGCCCTGAGGGGCCTGCATACCTGATCAATGCAGGATTGTGAGACAATATTTCCTCTGGGACAGATTGAAATCTTTTGCAGGCAGGATTTGGTCCCCAGGCTTTTTTTTTAATTCCCTATACTATGATGTTACCAGATAACATTTGCATTAACAACAGCTGACAGTTCATGGGTTGAATGTCTTGAACGAACCTATATCCGCTTGCAAAATGGATATAGCTCAGTGGTACAGCATTCAACCATAGGTTGAGAGTTGCCTGCTTTAAATCCAGTTGTCTCCTCCTAGTTTTGAGGTGGAGGGGTGGCAAGAGTGTCTGCTTAACAATAATTAGGTTTCACTGTTCAAATCCTTGCCCAAGAGTCAGATTTGCTTGACCTATTCAAAGTCAATGTTTTGAATTGTTGAGTGTGATCCATTGGATGGAGACCATGAGTGACCGTCCCGGGAGCGGGAAATAGCACTTTTGCTTCATATTTCACTGAACATCAGAATTAAAAGGCTTGGTATAAGCCGGTGTTCATCGGAGATCATCCCTTGGATAGGGTTCTTCAAATGAGCTTTTGTTGGTTTCCTAAACCCTTGGGGAAATAAATAAACTAAATGTTCTATCTTGCGTGCATCGTTAATGTTTATTAACGTTTGGGAGCTCATGCTCTATAAGACCTTATAAACCTTACGAAGCCTTAATTAGGCAGTTATGTTTTTCAAGTTCATTAAGAGCGAAGTATACAAAGCTTTGTTTTTTTGAGAGGAATAAAACAAAAACAAAACCCTGTGCAGGAAGAAGAAAAGATTTATGAGAATTAAACATTAACAATGACAAAATATTAATAGCTAATCATAAAAAAGAATGAAGTTTAATATTTTACACTGCATCTGCATAATACTTTAAAAAAATTAAGTGGACCCCTTGGGTATTCTAATAAATATAAAGGTTACTAAGTTTTATGTTTTTATATGTAAAAAGAATAAGTTAAGATGTAATTAATTTTAGTAGAGTTATTAAAACAAGTTTTACTTTTCTTTTTTATCTCATACAGAGTGTTCCTCTTAGCTGGTGTAAGAGGGTATTAATAGCTAAAGATATTTCTTCCGGACTGGTAAGTTTAAAACAGAAAATGTCTATCATTTTCATTTTTTTTGTTTTTTTCTCGTCATGAGGGAGAGGGAAGTGTAGTTATTTTGCTCTTATTTTGAGGTACTTATTGTTGAAGAAACATTCCATTGTTGTCATTTGGTCATTTCTATTGTGTAAAGATATATACAATTATGTAAAAGAATTTAACTTGTTGGACAGTATATTGTTTGTTTGTGAGAAAGAAAAATGCATCTTGGTGAAATTTGAAGTCCTTTTATTCCAACATGCCCTTTTCAAGATATCAATATTCTGAATTTTGATATGGTTTGTAGCAAGCGGGTCATTGAAAAAAGAAAGAAACAAAAAAACATTCAAGTTTAATATCACACATACATATTGACAAAGGAATTTGTTTTTGTTTTTCCACAAAATGTCCTGTGCAGTATTTTTTTAATTTTTTTTTTCAAATTTTTTGATGCATCAGAGTTCACCAGTTTCATTAATATCTTGTAAACTTCAAAACCCATTAAGTTAAAGTTGGAACCCAACATCCAAACTAAGCTTGGTCAAAACAGCAAAATGAAAAAAACAAAAGTTACACTCATGCATATTCATAGTACCTCTTTGCTTTAAGTTACATTTTTTCTTTCAACGAAATGCATAAATGTCTGGAAATTTGATGCAAATTCTTCCTTTACTTTACAGGTTACAAATAAAATTGCATCCATTTTAATACACTGTAATCTTGAAATTTAACACTTTATGGAGAACTGTTCAAAACTTTCTGATTCATCAATAATAACTGAAAAATGTCTTTACCACGATATTTTGCAAATGTACGGGTACCCTTTAGTGCTCGTAAAGTTATCTATTATATTATGTTATATTCTGCATTTTGTAAATTTCTTTTGCAAATTGGACCATAAAAGTTATTGAATCGTGAGTCTAAATCTTTATTTTTTTTTCTACATTTAAAACCATTGTTTGTGCGTTTTTCAGCCTGTGATGCATTTTTTCAGTCTCCTTTTTTTGCATCAACCACCTGCAACAAACACTAAAGTGAATTCTCAATAGAATTAATAAGATAAACAACAACAAATAATTTATTATTTTTGAAAAAATGTCTTCCTGATGGTATTGATAATTTTTTCTGTTTTCTTCAGGAGTACCTACATTCCATGAAAATTATCCATCGTGACCTAAACTCTCAGAACTGCCTGCTCAAAGAGGTATGTATGCTAGAGTCATCCTCTCTAATTGTTTAAAGGGAGTGGCTAGATTGGAGGGGGGTGGGGTGTGGGGGGACGGGTGAAAGGGAGGTTTATCTACACCAGTGTCATTTAATATGTCAGTCAGTATGAAAAGCACAAAAGGCAGAAAGTCATGTCTTCCTATGAACTTCAACTATCTAGCTGTATTGCCAGCAATCCATGTTTATGTGAACAGTAATTTGTCTTTTGTCAAAAATGCATGTATCTTTCTTACAACTTTTGTTAGAAATCATTGGATGATTTGCATTCTTTTATCCAATTTAATAAAATGATAAATCACAAAAAGTATGCTTTTGCTATTGAATCAAACAGTTGGAGGAGTTATGTTAGAACAAAGTATGTTTAGGCTGACTTGTTATTGAGTCAATACTTGTACGTGTATTCTTGCATAGTTGAAGTGTACTCACAATGGAACCTATGTACTACCTATGTACTGTGTACTCACACTTGTACTCTTAGCAAGAGGCTTTCTACTCACTTGTGTTCTCAGTTGGAGTTCTACTTGTATGCCAGTACTCCCACCCATGCTGTGGTACTGGTATTACCCACTTGTGTTCTCAGTGGGAGTTCTACTTGTATGCCAGTACTCCCAC
>KN897397.1:2477-23128 GCA_000934455.1 Apostichopus parvimensis
GTTGTGCATACGGTCGTGACCAGGGGGAAGGAGCCAGGGGGGGGGGCACTTTATTCCAAAATAGCAAATGTCACTGGCAAATAAAATGTGCCCCTTTGATGAAGAACTGTCTTTTGGATATCCTAAGCCTTTGTGCATTTTAATATTTTATTTATTTATTTTTAGTCTGTACTTGCTAAGTATTTTACTTCATATGGTTATTATCCAGGGTAGATCTTCTTTGATAGGAAAAGGTGGTTAAATTGGGTGATCTAAGCAGAAAGTGATGCTACTACCAACAGGTTGGTTGCTGAGAAAATAAATAAATCACATACATTAATGGCCGTAAGGCAGATTAATGATTAATTTACAACATTTTGGCAACACTGAAGAAAAATGTTAGCAACGATTTTACCATCAGAAATTGGTGCTTTACTAGTACTTTTAGTTCATGTAGTCTATCTCTTACTGCGTTCAAACGGCGAGCGCACGTATCACCAAAGACATTGCTACAGAGTAGTATCGACTCATGTTTAGAGTAGTAGCGACTCCATATTGGAGTAGTAGCACCTTCCGTTTAGGGTAGTAGCGCCACTAATTTACAGTAGCATCGCCGCCTGAAGTAGTAGCAGCACCTCCTGTTTAGAGTAGTAGCACCTCCTAATAAGAGTAGTAGCATCCCCTGTTTAGGGTAGTAGCACCTACTGTTTAGAGTAGTAGCACCTCCTGTTAAAAGTAGTAGCACCTCCTGTTTAGAGTAGTAGCACCTCCTAATAAGAGTAGTAGCACACACCCCTGTTTATGGTAGTAGCACCTCCTGTTTAGAGTAGTATCACCTCCTGTTTAGAGTAGTAGCGCCACTGGTAGTCCTTTTGGCGTTCCATAGTAAACAACAACTTTGACAAGTCTACGTTCCTATGGTTCAGTGAAGCTACAGTATATGCTACCGTGACCCTGGAACTGGTAAATATTTATTTTTATTATTCATATTGTGTTATTACCACTAGGGGTTCGTTTTTAGTTTTATGAGCTTCAATGGTGTCCAATTTCAGAGCATATAAGAGCATAAATTTGTAAAAACGATCTAGGCTATTGGATGTAAAAACACTTGAGAAGTGAGAAAGAATACAAATATGTTGTTCGCGGAACTGGTTCACGCAAAAATAATTAGCCTCAATGCTTTTGTCAGCCCAAATATTAACTTGTGAAAGCGATGTTTTGCAAAACCCATCCTTGTATTATTAGCTTAGTCCAGGCTTACTAAACATTTTAAAATTTAGTCATACTGGTATACTCATAGTCATAGAGTCATACGGGCTATCCGTACAAGATACAGAATGGTCAGAGATGTACAGTATCTTTTATTGTGGCCATCAAATTTGAGCATGAATTTGAAGGGAAAAGAAGTATCTCTTAGATTGTTCAGTAGGTTACAAGATCAAAGTGGCTATTCTTACGACGAGTCGTAAGAATATTTTCCGATTACGCATGCGCAGTTGCTATTTTAACAACTAGGAGTACTATTTTTACAACCATGAGTAACAATAATTTCCGGTTAGGGTAAGGATTATGGGTTAGGGTTACCCCTACTACACGCGCAGTTGCTTTATTTACTTTACTGCGCATGAATTCGCCGATGTCGTCAGAATAGTTAATAGATAATTGTTACAACTAGTCGTAAGAATAGCCACGGCCTTACAAGATTGTCTAAAATCAATTCATTCATGGAAGTGCAGAGATCAATAAACATCACAGGGTGGACGGTAACGAGTATGGTTGAGTCAAACTTATATGACCCGGTACTATAGCCTATTAGTACTATTTGTATACATTGTTCCAAATTATTAATGTTGATCAACTTTTACCCATTTCTCTTTTTCTCTTTCAGGACATGAATATTTAGTATTTACATGAGAATAGAATTCCTACCCTACTGTACATAGGTGTTCGAGGGAAAAAACAAATTTTGTTCAAATAGCTTTCAGAAGATGTTTATAAATCAACTGAGACCAAAGTAAGACATGTTGCAGTCACTTTTATCAGCAGCCAGAAAGGTTAAAAGTGAGTCTGAATGGCGGGATCTTTTCCAGAAGAATGCTGACCAGATTCCTAGAGTGAATGAACAGCACGATGATGCTGAAGAATCCACTACATGTTACCAGCTAACTGTCAATACTATTGAAGCAATACATAAACCCGTGGTAAGTATTATAGTGTACAATTATTTCATTCTTTTGCCCTCTTTCCTTTATGTTTGTTAAAAATTCTGTAACTGTCTAGACAGAACTTTCTTTTCTGCCACACTGTCCATAATGAGCAACTTTATAATCTGACATCACATTTGATTGTAACATATTAGGCAGTGGATATATAGCCGTCAGATGGTTCCCGATTCCAGTTTACTATTTAGCCGTCACTTCAAAACAAAACAAAAATACCAAAACAAAAAAAAATGGAAAAAAAATTTAAAAAATTAAAAAAAAAATCACAAGTCCGCAAGATTGATAACTGCGCATGTCAGACGGAAGTGACGGCTAAATAGTAAACTGGAATCGGGAACCGTCTGACGGCTATATATCCACTTCGAACATATTAACAGCCAAAAATGTTATTTCAGGACTAGAGTACAGTACATGCAGGCTTCACAATCTGGGATATTTACTGGCTAAATGCAAAATTGATTTTGCCGTTTGCCAGAAGAGAAATGATGCCCTGTCATTTTTCTGCAAGTTCGAATTATTTTTTTGCCTTTTGCAAAATTCAAGAAAAATGGAAGTTCGAATTATTTTTTTGCCTTTTGCAAAATTCAAGAAAAATGGAAGTTGAAATTTGTTTTTAGCCTGTAAATTTATCATGCACTGACAATTTTTAGCAAGCAGCTAAAATTTTGAAATTCTAGGCCTAATGTGCATGTATATAGACCATGGCCCAATCACTTAGAATATAGCTCGTGGTAGTGTAAGCGAGGCCGGTTACGGTAAATGTAGAGTTCGGAAGGATACAAAAAATATACTATGTACAACACTATACCGTGTGCAACATATATTTAATCAAAGTACTATGTACAACACTAGAACCGTGCGTAACATATATATTTAATCAAAGTACTATGTACAACACTAGGAACCGTGCATTATATATATTTAATCAACGTTCTTCCTTGTAACACCTCATGGCCAACTCAACCAGCCTTCTCCACCAGCGAGCCAGGGCTCGCCCACAGCTAACATGCATCAGTGAACATAAAGATGAACTATTGTTACAAAAATAAAGGGCATCATTCCTATATCGTCTTAGCATTTCGGATATACAAATGAGGGATAAAGGTTGAGGGTGAGAGTTAACTTTACAATTAAATACAGTCGTTTGTTATTTCATTTAACATATAGTGGGCCATCAGTCTTTAAGATGTTACAGTAGCATACCAGGTGGAAACATGCACTTCCATGCCTGTTGTATATATTTGACAGTAGCTATCACTTTCATCAATAAAATATATAAGTTTCAAAGCTTTCAAGCTTTCATTCTAAAATATGGAATCCTTAGATCTGCATGACAATGGTGGAATTTTGACGGGCAGAAACATGGAGAAATCAAACCGCAAACAAGAGAATGTCAGGTAATGTCATGTATAACAGATGTTTCCCAAAAGTCTTTCAAACTGCTGGAACAAAAGCAAATTCCAGTGAAATCCATTTGGGCTGTAGCCTGTATTTGAGCAGATTGTTTTTTCTCTTAATGTCACCATTTATTGTCTTTATGTTTAAAAATGCATAAAACCAATAAAAAGCTCGATATCTTTACGATGGTTTACATGACAGATTATGTGTGAATGCACACATGTATATATACAGTATAAATGATGTTTATATACTGTACTTTAGCATATATGCTTTTCCCTAGTGCAGGGGTCAGTAAACAAACAGTGACATCATTTGTTTACCACTTTCCCCTGTGAGCAGATGTCTAGCCACTTTTCTTGCAACATTTATTACTAGGGTAATGTTCATACTAATATCCAAAGAATATTTCAGAACTTTACATCTTTATTGTCATATAAACAATCTTTTGAAATTGTAGCAGGCTCATCCTTTCAATAATTTTTCTGTTATGGCCTGTTGTATGAGAGAGCTGTTTTTTTTCTCAAAAGTTTCCATATAGTTTTGGCATTGTGCAAAAGTTTTGTTTTTATAGAGCTTGTGCATTACCTCCCGCATTGTTACACAAACAAAATGTGTAATAAGAGAAAAGCTTTAGTTTGACCATTTCTCAGCAGAGATCTACGGTATATTTCATCCTGTGAGTATTCCAAATAATATTATGAACAGTCACTGCTGTATGTCGTAAGTCGTTTGGCCTTTCAAGATAAAGCAGTTTGTATGTGCATATAGATCTACCAAAGAGAAAAAAAAATTGTTGCAAACCTGGGATGTATACAAACAATTTACTACTTAATACATATTGTTGTAACAGCATGAGTAGTAGACCTTGTAAATGTAAATTGATCTCACGGTACAGTCTAGGCTGCTGTAAGTGTGAATTCCCACATAGTCTGTCAGACTTGTTACTTTTCTAACTTAGGAGCAGGAACTGTTCTATGTTAGGGCTTACATTGCACGGTAGTCCAGGGTTCGCAGGTTTCTTCCGGGGGTGGAAAAAACCGCGGAATAAACCACGGTTTTTTCCACTCGGAAGAAATAGGTTTCTTCCAGTTTCTTCCGGACAAAATGGAAGAAACTCATTTTTGGGGGAAAAACTGTTGATAAAGTTTCATAACAACCTGCAATGATTTTTAACTATGTAATAAATGGACAAGAAGCACTATAGTGTCATCTAGGTAGTCTATATCTAGGTTTGGAGCACATGACCTGCTTCCAGCATATACTGTACACAATATAGTACTAGGCTACTACAGTAGCATCGGACAATTAAGGGAACAACTATGGGCAAGCAATATTTTGCAGACCAGAATGGTCCTGATTATAGCCCAGTTCTTAGTTAAAAACTAGTTTCTGAGTGGAGGGGCAAGTGTTCCCTGGAAACTAGTGTAGGCCTACTACAATGCACATTCATTACTACGATTACATTGACCACTATGACCATATTTTGTGGAGATTGAACTCAAGACATGAGGGTTACAGATTTGACTGGAAGTTGTAGTGTGTAATGAGGGCTGGCTCGTGGCCAGCTGTGTTTAATTGTGGATGTTTGTTCTTTTTGCTGTTGGGATGACAAGTCCTCCTGTTAACTACAAGTTGTAATTTAGGTGGTTGCAGAAATTAAACTGTTGCCTAAATCTAACAGATATTGTTCGGCTATTTTCTTGGTGTTCATTGTATTAAATCCTCAGTGCATCGGCCAATCCAGGTTAATCATTCAAACAGTATGGCCAGTTATGCAATTCTAGTTGATGGGGGGATCCAAGATGATAAGTAGTCCTTCAATATTGTGATTTATAAGCAAACATCTTTTGGTGTAGAAAAACTACCCAAAATTATAATCAAAACAAAAATATCATATTTTGATGGTTTCAATGGTATGCATTTCAGTCAGATGGTGGTAAACTATTTGTCTCTTTATCATGTATGTGGGTTGTGCTGCGTATATGCCAATTTTCACAGTTTCTTCCAGTTTCTTCCGGTTTCTTCCAGTTTCTTCCGGAAGAAACTGGAAGAAACCTGGAAGAAACAGGTTTCTTCCAGTTTCTTCCACGTCCCCGAAAGAAATAGGTTTCTTCCGGAAGAAACCGAACCCTGCACGGTACATACCAAGTAATTACCATAATTAACATTTTTCTGTGATTTCTTTGAAATTAAAAGTGAAAGCCAAAAAATTGCTGGCAAGTACAGGGTTATATTCAGTAATGGTCATTGGAAAGTTGTTAGATCACATGATAAACCAAAATAGTACTTAAAAAAAAAAACTGAGTCAATAGAAGATCATGCAAGAACTGTACTGCTGTACACAGACCTGTGCACGGTATAGATTAGTTTGATTCCTACTCTGAACCTTTGAACCAGAAGAAAAGTTAAATTCAGTTTTGGAAATTTCAGATTTCATTTTGTTATCGTGCAGCCGTGTCAAGTTGACATGTACTGTAGATAGTAATAGACTTATAGTGGTAGATGGTATTAAAGTAGCTGTATTGCTCGACTACATCTATCAGATGTTAGTGTGTGACCGTATTGCATTAATGTGCATCATACGTCCTGTACTCAGGGTCATGGTACGAAATGCAACAGCATGATATTTGGATTGACTTTAGACAGAAATTTAGTTGTGATATGTCATGACATTCAAAAGATAAAACAAGATTTGAGTGTTCTTAATTTTTCAATAGCTCTTCCAGTTTTTTTTTTTTTTTCCAAGATAGATCAGCTTTAGAATACATGTACTGGCTTTATCTCTGGAATTCTACTTTAAGTTTAAATTTATTTCTACATGTCGGCCTTTTAGTGCAGGCCTAAATGGTCATACTACGATGTAAATTCTAATAACTTGGCAAAATATGTTTAAGTTCTTCATATGTAACAGAGCAAGCTCAAAACAGAGCCAACAAAATTTCTATTTATGATGTATGTATTAAACTCTTATTTCAGTTACTGGGAGACCATGAAATTCTTAAGGTTTCCTTTAGATTCAGTTTTGTGTCGCATCTGAGGAACTGACCCAATGAACTGTGTACATATTAGACCAAGTTAGTCCAGCAGCTTTAATTGATTTAAGCTTCCTGAAGTTCTTTAGAATCATTTCTGAAATTTAAATATTTGTACGTATGATGCTTGCATGCTGGCATGAATGGCTCTTGCCTAATGCCAGCCCCAGAACTTTGTACAATTGCATCATTTAACGTACCTGTAGTCTATAACAAATTGCTCATTAATGGAAACTTTAAAGACAAGGTACCGTATAGGTATATCAAGCAGTCTCTTTAGCTTGGAAGTTTGTTCTCCCAGAACTGACTGTAGATAAAATACTTCTGCATTGATTTTAAAGGATACCTTTTGGCACCAACCGAACTTTGGTATGTTGTAAACCATGAAAAAAAGCAACACTTGCAATTCAGGTGGTGTTTCTATACCGCAGGAAGGGCTCATTTTAAAGAAAATTTTAAGGTTAGCCTTCGGACAACCTTGCCTTCATATTTGGTTGTCCGAAGGATTTTTTGGTTGTCCAATGAAAGCACCAAAAAAATACTACTGGAGTTGCCTGACCTGGTACATTGCACACATTGTGGGCACTAAAGTTTACTAAATATATGCCCAGGGAATATTATGTCAGTTACGTACATCCTGCGATTTTCCAACACTTGGATTTTTATAATGGCGCGCCTTGCGGGAGAGCCGTACGTAAGTAATACTACAATGTATCGATTTAGTCATGGAGGTGGGTACCGTAATGTTACGCTACGCAGGCCTAGTCTATCAGCCTCAGAGGCTTAACACTTAATCTTAGTGACTAGTCTTAAGGAGATCAATTTTTCGAAAATCTTGGACAGAACTGTAGTGAAGAGTTATAGACATATTTTATGTGGTGTATGACACTGTTCATGATTAATCATGTTGGGTTGCAGGAATTCTCTGGTAGTGAAAAATGATTTTCGTAATTGTTTCCAGAGACAGTGGGTATGCCCAGGGTATACAGCATGTACATTGTAGCAACATAAATGAGCATGCGATATGCCCACTTGCACAGTATAGTACTGCATACATGTTGTACTCTAGCTAGCTTGTCATACGTGCGTGCGGCCACCAGGGTCTGTAGTGTACGCAGTATATGATACTTCACGTAACCATTAATGCTTAAGTACAGTCTGCACGTTCTTTCTTTACTAATAATAAAATGTGCTAACTGCAAGTTAGTGATACGAAGTGGTGTGCATACAGCTAAAGTGTAGGATTTTCCACTCATTACGGAACTTACCAAAATGTTTCTATTTTGAATGGAGGGCGATAACAACAAGCTGCTATCACTTTTTGGGGGCAGATTTTGATTTTAAAGAATAAGGATTTTCCAAGTTTTGTTCAAAGTGTTGAACACTTACAGCAAATGAGCTAGTTGTCCGTCTAAGCAGGCTTTTGGTCGTCCCAGACGATTGGAGACCGTTAAATTTGAGCCCTGACAAGTGTAAGGTTGTTTTCTTGGTAGAGATAAGTGTGGTTAGATATTTCATGCACAGACCAGTGTAAGGTGTCTGTTGTAGAGAGTAACTGTGGAGGTCAAAATGTAAGTGATGCTGGTACTTTAATAGAGGTTGGAAAAGTATGTTATTATGTTAATGGCTTGTTAATAGAAACTGTTAGTCATCTTTCTGGGAAGTGTGATATATAGGATGCATATTATTATGTTTCTGCTAGTAAAAAGAAACTAGTTAGTAATTCTTTCTGGGAAGTGTGATATAGGAGGTATATTTCTATGTTTCTGCTAGTAAATAGAAACTGCTAGTAATCTTTCTGGGAAGTGTGAGATGTAGGAGGAATTCCTGTCTGCGCTAATAGCCAAGACATTCTAACGGTGACCCTAAAGGGAAAGGGGATGGGGACTGATCTGTCTAAAATACTCTCTGTTAAACAGACTCCATACAAGCACTATCCTTGTATCATGCAAGTATATATCCAATAAGCATGCAGGCACCATTCATAAGTACCATACAAGCACCATTGGTGTATCCTGTCAACATGCAGTCACCATCCAAGTACCATCCAGACATCATACTAGTACCACACAAACCACTTGCCAGCATCATACAAACCTATTGTAAAACATATTGAGCACTCATCATGCAAGCACCATCCATGCACCATACTTTTATCTACCATGGTTACCATGCAAGTGCCACGAACCACCATAGTTCACTGTGGCTCTCAAAATGGTAAATTATACCAAATGTGTCAGAAAACGTACAACATTCTTTCCAGTATCAACAGTAACTACAGGGCTTCTGTGATTATCATTCATATCGTTGACCGGACATATAGTATTGCTTTGTGTTTTTATTATTAATTATTAATTGCTTTCTCTACATATGACAGTTGCATGACTTCATTGCTCTTTTAAAGCAATTTGGATTGATATTGGATTTTAAGAATTTATTGCCCTCCCACGTCTGAGCTCTACATTATCTCAAGTCTTAAATTTTCACTAAAAAGAACAGCCTCTTTCCTTGCATGTTTACTTACACAAAAATACTGTTAGTTTAAATTGACTATGCAATTATCCTTTGAACATTGGAGGTTCATTTGAGTGGTTGCATAATTACCATTATTTTTAGTACACTATATGTATGCAAGGTACTAACAAGCACGGAAACAGACGACAGGAAAATAACAGTATTAAGGATCTTGTGATTCTGTATATCACGATAGATATGATTTACAGTGCATTACAAATTTATCAAAGATATGGTGTGGAAATTATACCATCCTGGCAGCCTTGTTGTAACTTAAATGCACAAAAGAATATTGCTTTAAGTCAGTAAAATTAATAAGAGAAATCAAATATTTTTGACAATTAACTTTCCACTGAGAAGCTGTCATCATTAAACTTTTCTTAAAGGAGCATTTCACAAAATAAATATCATTTCAAGGGAAACAATGAGATGGAACTCAGGTGCACTGCACACTACCATATCGACGATTAGACTGCGACATATCAACTTTAATCTAATTAATCTTTTAATGAGGGATCCTTAAGTCAGACTCTTAGATATTTTAATTTAGAAATCTTTGATATGATAAACAACGTTGAGAGGGGAGGGCAGGCGGGGGGAGGGGGGGGTGAGCATGGGGGTGGAAACAAATGAAGAAACACAAAAATTAGAAAGCTTGGTTCATTGCTCTTTCTTAGACCGGTGTAAATGTCTTCCGGTAGGCTACAAGGAAAACACCTTTAATGTGCAGGTAGCACAAGTTCAGTTCAAATTTTGTTTAAATACTCAATACATTGAAAGACAAAAAATGTAAATTTTAGTCTATACTATGGTATTAAAAACTTTGTCATTATCATAGCACTGTCCATGGATGTGTTTATCAAGCATTAATATTAGAAGATATTGCAGTGACCTTAAAGAAATATTTCACGCATAAATTTGCAAAATATGTACTTGTTGAATATAGGCCATACTACTGTATAATTTTTACTATTGTGATATTGTAGCCTATACATAACAGTAAACTGTATGTTAAGTACAGTTGGGCCTACTGTCTTTTAATTGCCTGTCAGTACTTTTAAAACAGTAGGTAATTTAAAATGAAAAGTTCATTCTTATAAATTTTTAAATTGTTGTAAATTGTTTATTAAATCTTAGGAAAGAAAAGTTCTTTTGAAAGTTTTAAAAAAAAGTAATAAATAAATAGTATCATACTAACCAGTAACCTCCGTAATTTGATGTTCTTTGGTTTTACTGTTCAGTATTAAAAAACCTCGCAACTTTCTGCACTGAAAGTCTTCTAAGGTTGACACTAATTTAGCACTCTCTTTTATAAATATCACTGCAATATTGATCTGACATTAAATATATATGCACCACTACCAATTTATTCTCTAATTCCACAAATCCCAAAAGAAAAAAGAGGGGGAAAAGACAAAGAAAAGAGAATTAAGAAAACAATTTATCAGAAACTTTATGTTCTTATCATTTATAAGCTATCAGATAAAGTCTATTTTTAAAGATAAAAAAGTTAATGCATGATACTAACCTGCATATTAGATGTTCTCTGGTGTGATTTTGCACAGTACTAAACCTAACCCTAACTTTCTTTAACAGCCCTGTACACTAGATCACTCTAAAACTGTTATCGCCCCTGAAAACTTGGTGACGTATCAGTTTGCATTATTGATCCTATGCCAATTTATTTCTCTAGTGCTCAACAAAAAAAAAGCAATAATAAATAATAAAAGTTGAGCGAAAGAAGAACCTTCTATATTTCATCGTTTAACAAAGGACTGATAACCATCAAAAGGTAAAGCCACAATTAAGTACATATCACTGTTCAGCTGTCTCTTAGCAACAGATGCTATATGATATTGACATAGTCTGCCACACAGCTTAGGCTAGGCTAGATCTATCCATCAAGTATTGATTACACAGTGTCAAAGGCAGGACTTGAACCCAGTGCAGTTGAATTCCAATGTCGTGCCTCATTCAGCAAACTCTGCTTCTTGTGAAGAGCTCATAACACGTTTTCAGGCTTCTAAATTAATACCGCCCGCCCGGTGGAAAAACCACGGCAGAGGATTGAGATACAGTATGCCATGTTTATTGACTCACTCCAGTATTAAATGAAGCGCCAGCCCGGCCCATGTTTTTAATAATATCGGGAGAGTCAAATTATTTCTCCCATCTGGCAGTGCATACATTTGTTCAGACTGGATGGTTGTAATGTTTTAAGTGGAAGGATCGAGTCTCTGAATCGGATGGAACGTCAGTTTTGTTTTTCTGATTAAAATTACGTTTGTTGTGTAGGAGAGAAGGTCTTAAAGGATTTGTTCAGTAACAACTGTCTTCAAACCTACCGTTGGGGTACCTGTGTAGAAGATATTTCTAATTTATGGATACCAGGAGCCTTAAGTGCCACATGTGTACAACAGTAAAGTGCAGCTCTTGATCATCGCGATTTTGCCATAGTTTGAAAATTTCCTCTCCCCGAAGGATTTATTGTTTCGACCGGCGGCCTACTGTTGCTTTTATAATGTGATTATCAAAGCTGTTTGTAGTTTGTGAAAAGATGATTACCGTTTTTTCAAGCAGTATGCAGTAAATTTAATTAAATTACAGTGTAAATGTTGTGAGCATTGTTAAACCAGCTTTGCAAGACAGTACAGAGTGTAGGTCCGATCCAAAGCATCAACGATGTACAGTAACAGGAAAATTGATCTTGTTTAATTTCACAACATTTTAAGTGTATCTGTCTGTCGTATGTAGCAGGTACTGAGACAGTTTAATGAAGAACGTAAAATCAATTTCCTCACTCCTTGCACTCATAACATTGAATGTGTTTTCTTCACTTCAAAAAGGATACTGAGATATTAGACTGCTACGCAATGGTTAAAAAACATCTGTGCAGACTTTGACCATCCACTCTGTAGAAATTATGACTAGATAACAAGATAATGTGATGACCAGTCGTACCTCCAAAAAACACTTAAATATATCAAATTTTACCCCAAAATTCTCACTCATCAGGCTAGGTCGTGTTGAGACTAATATCCGCAAGGAAATTGCCTTACTATACAGTGCATAATGTGATATGTTATATGTTGTCTGACAATCATTTATTATGCAAACAAAATCTTTCATGCCCAGATTTAAAAATTTCATTTTGGAGATTAGGAGGGTGAGAACAAACTTACTTTACAGTACCAAAGAGAGAGAAGATATAATAATGTATTTACTGTATTTTCCTTACTTGCTTACTGTCTTCCTACAACAATAGCATTCTTGATCTACTGTGCCATGTCTAGCGTGGACTGGTGACCTTTTTAACACCATACACCCTCAGCGACCGGTTATTTACTGCTCAAACTTATTGTCTCTACCAGTTCAAGGACAGACAGTGGTTGTGATTAGAAGGAGTAGATGTCAGAGGTTGTTTATAATAATTCTGCAAGAGTGAGGTTTTTTCCATCTATTCTCTACTTGTGTGGGTTTCACTGAGGAAGTTTGTGTGTGCAGTATAGTAAACACTTACACAGGGTGTGCAGCATGTTGTTACAGCTAGTTCGTTCGTGGTGTGGATCTTAATCATGTGAATGTACAGCGCTTCGTTAGGATAAGTAGTCAATTAAAATATCCACTGGTTACCGTGTATCTGAAGAGCTTCAAGAATAATTTATGCAGTATATATTGCATTTATCAAATTGCCATTAACCTTGACCACCATGTTACTGTACATAAATTTCTAAAGACACATAGCCATTTTTGTGCATAGATTTTTAGTACAGTATTTTGAACACATTTATGATACAAGTAATTTAGAAACTTGTAAAATTGCTGTATTCAGTTAAAGCACTGATTTTTTCCCTTCAACAACATAAGATTTTTGGGCAATTTCTGATGATTGATGTTGTTACAGTCATCAAATTGTCAAGTGCTTACTGTACCTGTTTCCACACAACTGCTGCACTCTAGCATTTGGAACACTTTTACGTTGTCTGTCACATTCTCTTACTTAATACTAGCATCGGCTAATTCGGCCACCTTCTCAATTCACCAATCAAACTGTTGGAGAGTAGACGTACGTCACTGAATATGCAAGGTTATTATCGTAGATGAATTCTGATTGGTGCTTATGATAATGCCTGATGGAGAGTTATTGTAAGCTTCCCCTTTCTTGACAAAGATGGCTCTGACATCAGGGCCAGAGATATCCCAGAATCCATTGCATGGGACTTTACTCAAAGGAGGCTCACTGCCGTCATATTTCAAAACTACAGCGGTCGTTAAATCTTTCGCACCGGCAGTGTCTTTACAACTCCCAAAGAACCAATTGGGACTGGCCCTCAAAGATTTCAAACAACATTTAACGAAAGCTAAAGTTTTACCTCCGGATTTACGGAGGTCGACGACTTTATACAACAACTGGGAACTTGAAGAGGAAGATCATGTGGAACCAGAGGCGTTACCTCTCTGCCTGGTTATTCATACGTTGGAGAATGTAGCTCAGGTGGACAAGTTACCCAGACAGAAGGTGATCAGCCTAATCAGGGATGTTGGAATGGGACAAGGGGGAGAAGGGAATGGGGGGGAGGGGCAGGGCAGGGTGGTGGGAGGGTACAAACTTTAACGGACATGTGACTTGGATTTGAGGGAGAGGATTACAAAAGTACCTTTCACTAATACAATTAATCCTCTTTGCATTCAAAATCCAGTTATATTTTTGCAGCAAAAGGTTACTTATTTTAATTACAAAGCTTTTCATTTTTCAACTAAAGGGCACTTTTGAAAGAAGAGAAAGCCAATTTTAATTAAAAGCAAAGAAAAACAGGGCACTTTCTAATTGCAATAATGTTGAATGAAAAGGGTACTTTTCAAGAACAAAAGTGGTACTTTTGTTGTATTTCACAAAATTGGCAAGGGGAGAAGGGCATATTATTATGCCTACCCATATCTCCACAACTCTGCTCCCCCTGAATATAATGGTTTAGTCCTTTTTAATTTTTGATTAATTGTTTCACCCTCTTTTTATTTGCACTTACTTTAATTTGCCACTTTTTATTTCTTCTAGGAAAAAGGAAAAGCTGAGACAGAGTATTTCATCCGGCTGAGTGTCTTTGATGTCACCTTCAAACGCTTCTTTGGTAAAACATGGACCGGCCCTCGAAAGGTGGTCAAGGCCAAAGGCAACAAAAAGACGTTACTGCACTACAACACTGTAAGCATTGAAAGTGTGTTGCAGTATATACTGTACTGCATACAGTGTTAACTGATATTAACACTATTTATGTACATATGGATTCCTTGCGGAACTAGGCACAAAACACCCCTTTTTGCACCAAATATCGCTACAAAATAAGCACATTTTGCGCTAACTTTTTTCATAACTTTCTAAGTGTAGCACTCAGAAAACTCTTTCTTATGTCATTTTGAAGAATATTGTGTCCTCTTTACGATAGTGTGTCGTTATTTATAATGCGTGTGAACTAAACCCCATACTTTTTAATCTGAAAAAGTAAAACCCACTTCGGAAAGCAGTGAATGTCTTCAAAATGTCCCTATCTCTCAATGCTTACATTGTGCTTGCTGGGAGTGTGATTGCGTAACCAATTTCTTTCCTATGCCAAAGAAAAGTTGGTTGACTCCTCTCTCTAGTGATATAAAATTCGACTTGATTGGTCAATATTAAGACTTGTACTTTTCACCAGCAAATCAAAAGCATCGTAAGAAATTTTGTGAAGTCCTCCTTTACGCGGCTAATCTGACCACAGCACAATGTGCAGTGATCTCACAGCAATTTTGGAAAGTGAAAACCACAACGCTTCCTGTGCGTATACAACAGCATTTAATTCTCCGACAACGGGCCGTTTATAGAGCAAAAGTTTCCATATGTATATATGTTTTTTCACTGTTCTGGATTTTCCAACTCATTACAATTTCAATTTTATAAACTAGATTACAGTTCAACTTTACTAAAGATGCATTGAAATTTGTTCTTTCCTTTTCTTTGTTGATTTCTCTCTCTCTCTCTCCTTTCCTTCAAGCTTTTTGTTAATATGTAGTTAACAAGTTGTTCCCCACTGTGTAAAGAATTTGTACAAAACTGCAGTAAATATTAGGTGCTTGTTAATTGCATTAGTGTCAGTCAGTTGAACTACAGCCTAAGAAAGTCAATCTACTTTTTTTTGTCTGGATGGTAAATCTTCTCAAAGGAATTCCTCCAAATTCAGAAGGAAAAAATTTAGCAAGCATCTCACAGCAAATAGCTGTACAAAATGGCAGAATTACTATATAAATGCAGATATAATATAGATCCACTCTATGCAGTTTCTGTACACAGTATCTTTTAGCATGATAAAAAAGAATTAAAAGATATCTCCCTCGATCTGAAATTGCTAATGAGCAGTCATCAATTTACCTCTTGATTCTTTAATATGTATTTGTCAGCTATGATGAATAGCTCATTTCTCTTGTTAAAGCTTCCAAATTTTTGTACTGCTCGTCTTCAACCTAATCTGTTACTCTAAATTGCTCAATTGTCTGTTTTCCATCATCCAAATTATTTTAAATACAAGTTCCAATTTACCTGCAAGAGCCGTGCCTTGAACGGCTCGAACAGGTGTGCCACTCTGACCATGCTATGATGAATCACGCACAGTTAATCAAATCAAAAAAATTATTTTCATTTGAAGCATAAACATTTTCATGGGAGTGTATCCTTGACTCCCTGGCTAACTTATCGTACTGTAACTATGGCAACTAAATTTTCGTACTTTCCCATAAATATTTGTAAATTACGGGAGGAAACTCCGACATCAGTCTGGGCGGATGCAAATTGAAAAATAATATTTGAGCAGTCAGCACACAAACTTAACCATCATCATCTTTAATTTAGCTGATATGGTAGCTATCTTTGTAAAGTTCAACTTCCCCAACCAGCTATGAAAAATCTTGCTCCGTGTGGGAGATATATACTAGTGCAAAAATCATGCCTGGGAGCTGTCATATTGTCAGTAAACAGATCCTTAAGAGAAGCACAACAAGTATCTGAAACCTTTTACTTTGTCTTGGTTTTTCTTGTCAAATTTTCAAGGTAAAGTGTTTGACAGTGAAAGCCATGCCATCATAAGCTCTTGTTAAGAGTTTCAATGGTTTGGATTCAGCATTTGCTACAAAAGCCATCACCATGACAGAAAATAAACATTGTAAAAAAATAAACAAAACAAAAAATGGGGAAAATGAGGCACATGTGGGTCGATGATGTCATATTTAGACTTGATCAAGTCTTACAGCCTTGTGTGTGTGTCAAAGAACGTTAAAGGCATTGAAGACTCGCCCCAAACCGCGTGCCGCGCTCTGAAAAAGTTAACTTTCTGTTGCTTGCAAGTGAAGTTTTTTGCTTGTCGCTACACAATGCAGACATGTTATATTTAGCTGGACCTGAGATGTCCATCGCTGTATCGTTTATACACTGTGCTGTGGGTATTGACCACAGCTGTATGTACTGACTGTACACTAGTGTCTAATTACTGAAGGTAGCAAGCTGTGTGCGTATTTTCTGGGATCGATGGTGGTGTCTAACACTTCTGTTACACCTCATTCGAAACTAGGTCAGATTACCGGCGTTAGACGTTTCTTTTTGGGCGAGTCTTCACACCCTTTAAATCTGTGATATCTCACAAATGGGATAATGTTCGTCATAGGTGTGACGAACTTGTTAAATGACATCATATCCCATAGACTAATAAGGATGGTAGGGGTTTTTTGTCTCCTCTAAATATTGTAATTATCTGGCAGCTTTTTATTGTGTACGTCCTTTATTCTTGTCACATTTTCTTTAGAAACAATCCTTGCCATCAATAGATAGACTTTGTCGACTGTCATTATCTCTGTTGCCTCACTTACCTGTCTCCATGCAACTACTGCACTCTCACTCTATATACTGTGTTTCGGATGACCTGGTGACCTTTGACACTGACCTCCCATGGTGACTGGTCATCTCAGGTCAACATACCCCCTGTTCATTCTTCCTCCTGTCTATCATTCCACAACTCCAAAAGTGTCTAGTTTTGTGTTTTAATTGATGAGTACAGGCATAATTTCAGTCTTGACATGTTATCGTTCATGAAAAGAGAACAATTTGATAGCTATTCCAGTTTTCAAGATATTTACGTTCATCAAATAAGTCTGGTATATTTTCCCATTGAGTTTTGTGTTGCAACTAATGAAGTGACCTAAATGACCTATGTATTAGACTTAATTGTCCAGTCACTTTGATCAGTGACCCTCACTTGTTTAAAGGGTCATTTCAAAATAAATAAAAGCGATATGAAAATCAAACCTGGACAGATAGCAACGTGAGTCAATGGTCTATAATATATCAAATTTTAAATTTGTACCCAGAGTCGCCCTTTAAAGAGCTTCCAAGATCTTTCTATGTACATTATCTTGCAAGTTAAATAGCAGACATTTAACAATTCAAATAAGTTTTTAAAAGAAATCTACTTTTGACACTGTTTGTCATTTATGATGATTTCATATGTACCACATTTAAGTTTTATCAGCATGAATTTGCTTCCCTTTTTCACAATGTGTTAATGACATTTATTTGGTTTTAATATTTCCGTTTCAGCCCGTGTACTTTCACACGTCATTAACGGAGCCCAATATCGTCCTGGTGGCAGAGATTGTTGGGATCGTGGAGGACAAAAACGGCCGGATACATCACCTCTCCTGTGGTTGGTCCGTTTTGAGGATATTTCAACAAGGTATTAGACATTGAAGTGAAATCAATGTTGACATTACTACAGCTCTTGCCGTATATACAAGCCTAACATTTGTTGTATAAATAATTCCATGACATCTATAAATAATGTTTAAGTCAGACTTTAATGAATTTCAGTTCAGTTCAGGTAGTCCAGTGTAAAAAATTCAAACAATTTGTAAAATTGAACCTTTTCAATAAAACTTGAGAAATGATAAAAGCTCTGGATATAAATGTGTTTTTGAAATGAAATATTCTAAAACTACTGTAGGTTTGTATTGCAGCCTTTTCTCAAAGTTTTTATCCTTTCTGTTATTGCACACAGCCGTTAGCTTAGAATGGTGACGTCGTCTACAATTATTATAGATATTCTCCACAATCCTTATTAAATCATATTGTGTGCCTTCATTGACTTATATTTAAAAGGTTATGATTGCCAAAGCAGAAAATTGTAGGTAACAATATTTGAGGATTTTATAGCAAATAGCAGGAAGGTTTCGTTCAGAAAATTCGTGATCATCGCTTTTAAAGCTGTGTCAGGATGCACCTGATATTGCTGATATTATGTAAAAAAAAATTGCTCTGGTTCCAGGTAAATGTTCATACCTTGATACTAAACAACAACATCAACACAGAACTCTCAAATAATTTATTAGTCACTGTTTACTTCAATAAATGGAAAAAAATTGTTTAAAAACATTTTTTCTTAAATAAATGTCAGTGATGTTATTGGTAGAATGTCTAGGTAACTTCTTTTTCTTTAAATTGCAAGTAAATAAAGTACTTGCTATTAAGTAAAACTTCAACGTGTTCATGCTTTTATCGAATTCTTTCAGGAGAATTTGTTGACACGTCATCCGGAAGCCCCGCCCCGGTGAAGCGTGTTGATGTATTTCACGGATCACCGAGGGCACTGTTGTATCTGGATGATGATATTGAAGGTAAGTCATTTTTTTATGAAAAAAATGTTTTTTGGGGGGATAGATTTAATAGCATAGAAACTTCCAGATATGTTGTAATGGCCACCATGTTTCAAAAAATAACAAAACATTTTTCACACATTCCTGTTATAATTTGGAATATGTTCTTAGCTCGGTCACTATTTAGTGCTCACAAGTTGACTATCATCAAGCGTTTCTCATTTTCTCAATTTTAAGGCCTTTTTTGAGGAGCTATTCAAGACCCTAAGACACTTAGTGGTCTTTAATTGATTGAGAATGACTATGAAACACACACAAAAAAAACAGAAACTGAAAATTATGAGAAAATTATAAAGAATCTTTGTAAGAACAACGAGAGACTGTTGGCTACAAATGAATTTGAACCAGTGGTATATTTTAGAAATTTATCAAAGTCTTGTTGAGAAGATACGTAAAAAACGAAATGCAAAATCTTGATCTGGTTGATTGGAAATTGTGAGATGTTCAAAGCCTAAATTTTTGCTTTACTTAATAGAAATATCGTCTTTGATTTTGACAGGTCACAAACTGATTACCCTGGTAGCAGACTGCCAGCTCTGCTACAGCATCAAGACTCATCGCCTGATGGAGAAAATATCTCATCTTATACCAGAGAACGCCTTCTTCTCAGGGTCGGACGTCATACCAGGAGTCGCCATAGCTGATGGTAAGACCATTTTGTAGATGAAAGTTATAGGCATCACAAAACAGAAAACCATGGTGAGAATCCCAAATCGTCTCTTTCAAAAGAGAGCAGAGAGAGGCTGTGGATGCAACGCCTTCACACCATTTAACCTCATGGGATCAACATTCAAGAAGGACATGACTAACTTTTCTTATGTCCCCCCCTCCTTCTCCCCTTGTTCCCTCCCCCCCCATCACTCCTCTTCTCACAGCTCTCTTCCACCCCTTTTTTCTCCACACCATTCTGTCTTTGTCCTTCTCCAGTTTATTCCCTACCCCGTTCCTTTAATCCTCTCTTTGTCCCTCCATTGTTTATACCTCTCCTCTTCCCCTGTTGCTTTTCTTCTCTCCATCCCTTGTCTACTAATCCCCTTACATCTGTCTCATTGTGTTCACCGTGCTCATTAACCTGTCTGTATTCTATGCATGTTTTTGTCCCTTCTGTTACTGTTACTTGTCATTTAGCCTTTGAAGAAGATCCTGCTAGGATCGAAAAGTCAGGCCAACTTACTTTTACACATTCTCCTGCACAGGCTCTCTAGTGGATAAGCAGTTTGCTAACAGTTTTATTTTATTTTGAAAGTTATAGGCATCACAAAACAGAAACCATGGTTAAAATCCCAAATCATTTCTTTCAAAAGTTATAGGTTGCCTTTAAGACAAGCTGTATCTGTGTTATGACTGTGTCTATAGTCAGAATTCATTTGCTTTCAGTTTTAGAAAATGCTAAAATCATTTAAAAATGGAGAAAGTGGTGGTTTTAGTCGCAGGAGCCGGAGACGGTTGCTCAAGCGATGTGAGATTATTAACATTTTCTGTTTAGCTCAACAAACATGTATCCAAGACTTTAAAGACCTGTTACTGCAAAGATACGGTGAATTTGTTAGTTTCTCTTTAAGCCCGGAAATCACCCATTATGACTTTACGGGTTGAGTTTTAGAAACATGATGTTTGGGCGAACTGTAGACAAATTTGATGAATCTATGCTCTATACCTTCATTGAGAGATTTCCTGTTGTCAAGTTTTTGAATGAAAACTGGTCATCGCAACATGAGGTTGCATCCTATGTTCTCTCTTATAAACAGAAATAGATGCAATAAAATAAATTTTC
>JXUT01144449.1:0-11490 GCA_000934455.1 Apostichopus parvimensis
AAACTAGTGGGTTTGGGGGAACTGTATGCGATTACTTTTAACTTTGGAATTTGTCGTGGACACTTTTCTCATTATCTGCAAATATCATTAATTACTCGCCACTTAACGTTTTTGGCAGGGAAAAACTGGGCTAATATCTTAGTTTGCTGTTTTGTGATTGATATGTAAAAAACTCGATGGACATGTCAAAAAAGTAGAAAACGGCGACCAAACGCAAAATGATGCTTTCAATAGAAACATAAACTGTGAAGCCAGCAGCTTCTGGACTATAAACAGGAAATGGAGCCAATTTACAAATAAAAAAAAGCTTGTACACTCATTCAAAAGATGACCAGGCTGAATATCACCAATAGCAAAATACACTGTCATACATCTTCTCTAATGTAACAATGTTTCATATTTTGGCCATAGCAAGGGCTAACATTAGGAGACAGCACTATGCATCAATATGACAATGCAATTTATATAGTTTTCATTAATAATAATAATAATAATAAATGAGACTTATATAGCGCCAAATCAGTAGACAAAAGCCACTGCTCAAGGCGCTTTACAAAGAAAGCAGATTAATTTACAAAAGAACAAGTGAAAAGATGGGGGTCTTAAGAAAACTTTGAATGTAGAAAGTTTAGAGCATGTTAGATTGTGATCTTGTTCCAGAGATAAGAGCCACAGTATTCGAAGCTTCTGTAACCATAGGTATTCAAGCGTGGTTTAGGAACACTTAAATACAGTTTGTTGGAGGAACGAAGTGTGCGAGTTGGAATATATGGCAAGAGAAGTTGCTACAGGTACACAGCAAGACAACAATTTCCCCAGAGTCAACAGTGCTCTCGGTGATATCAGAGAGGGAATAAGGCTTAATAAATTTAAATTAAACGATGACAAGACTGTTGATATGCTCTTCTATTTTAAATGTATATGGTACAATCACTTCACGCTTTGTGCATCTTTTCTTTCTGCAGCCTCTTGATGAAGGACCAGAGGATGTCAATGTATTCAAAGGCAAAGATTACAATGACTTGAATGATGAAACATTTGGCTTGGAGGACGAAGACTTTGGAGATGGTAATAAGTTCAGCTTTATTACAAGTATCAATGAAACTTCAGCTACAAGGTTTTATAATATTTGCTTTTTATATAGCGCTTTATACCAGCGATAGGTCAAAAAGCGCTTTACAGACGTTATATTACTTATGGTCAATGATAACCTGTCCCAGAGACAATCCCTCCAGTCGGCAGCAGTTATATACTGCGCCCAATGACAAGTTACCAAACAGGTACCCATTTAACCCTTGGGTGGAGAGAGGCAAGTGAGATAAAGCATCTTGCCCAAGGACACATGTAACGTAATGAGCTAGGCAGGAATCGAACCAGCAATCCTTGGATCACGAGTCCGACGCCCTAGCCAATTGGCCACTTTCACATGTCTTATGTGATTCCAGTGAATTCATTGAGCTCAGTGAAATTCAACCACTCATGCCCAACAAGTATTACAGTTCATTATCCGGTCTGTATACTTCAAGGAGAATAATGGAGATTTCAGGATATTCAAGTACAACTATTCATGGCTTGTATCATTACGCAGAGCTCATTTTAAGAAAATCTTAAGTCTGTCCTTCGGACAACCTAGCATTCATATTACTTTGTCCGATGCATTTTTGGGTTGTACAATTAAAGCAACAAAAATTACTACTGGAGCTGACTGACGTGGTGCATCGCAAAACTCATTTGCAATAAGAGTTACTGATTTAATGCCCAGTGACTATTATCATAGTTACGTACTTTACAATGGCGCACCCATAAGTAATACTATAATGTATCGATTTAGCCTTCTAGCTGAGTACCGTACAGTACTCACCTACAAGGCTAAATCGATCGTTACGCTACGCAGGCCTAGTCTATCGGCCGGAGTCTTAAAGTCTTACTCTTATTGACTAGTCTTAAGGAGATCGATTTTGCAAAATTCTTTGACAGAACGGTTGTGTAGAGTTATGGACATGCTGTGTGGTGTATGACACTTCATGATCAATCATGTTGGGTTGCGGAGATTATCTGATAGTGAAAAATTATTGCCATAATCGTTTCTGTTCACTTCCAGAGACAGAGGGTAAGCCCAGGGTATAGCGTGTACATTGCAGCGACATAAACCAGCATGCGGTATGCGCACATGCACACTAAAGTACTGCATACATGTCAAAATTGTAATGCAGCTAGCTTGTGATACATCATGTGGCCATGAGGTAGAAAACAAGCGTGGTTGCGGCCACCAGATTCTGTAGTAAGAAGTATTCGATACTGTAAGTAACCAGTGTGCATATGTACAGTGTGCACATTCCGACTTAACTTAATAAGATAAATAGCTGAATGCAAATTTTTTATGCGAAGGGGTCTGCACACTGTCGAGTAGAGGATCGATGTATTAGTATAGTCCCGACAAAGCTGCAAAGTGGCTTGCGGAAGCGTGGAACTCATCTTAGAAATCAAAAGATAAGATGAGAGAAAATTTATAATGTCCAGTAACTTTTAGTCTATCACTACTTGTAGCTTCACAGTCACAACTCTTTCACTCAATCTCTCAGGTATCCATCAGTTTGCAGTAACTCCACTCAGCCACACCCTCCATTTTCACAACAGCCACCACAACAACAATACAAGGCCAATTCAAATGTCAAAGTGGAAAGTGAACTCCCTTGTTCTCACACAATATCATATATGGTTGTCTACATATAGCATACACTCTAGAAAAAACACACACACATCTCTAAGCCCTCTTGACCCCCATCTCCCCTTATCTCTTCTTCATCCTGGGTGACCTCTCTAAGCACCAACTTTCGGAATTTCAGTGGCTCACACCAAAGAATTCCATCTCCATAGCAACGATATTTAGAAGGTACAGTTAAAGAGGTATATTAGGGAAATATAAAGTTTTCATATAGAGAGTGTTCATGGTTATAGAAATAGTTTTTTAGTTCTCGACACATACAGCTAAAGTGTACGATTTGACCCTCAATGCTCAAAGATACCAAAATGTGATTAATTTCCAATATGAATGGAGGGCAATAACAGCCAGCACTTTTTGGGGGGGCAGATTTGGTTTGGCAAGACTAGGGATTTTCCAAGTTTAATTAGAAGTGTTGAACACTGGCGGCAAATAAGCTTGTTGTCCGTTAGACAACCTAAGCAGGGTTTTGGTTGTCCGACTTCATATTTGGTCGTCTCTGACGATCGGACGACTGTTAATTTGAGCCCTGTTATGTGATATAGGGTTACATGCTAACACTTGATGGTCTGTAGCATGAGATATGATAATCAGTACTGTCAATCAAATAGTACATATCACAAATATCGTCTCCTGCTTCTATCTGGTCATCAGGGATAATTTTTCCATTTCATAATCTGTTCTATAGAAGCATGGGAACTCACTCATGAGAAGTTGGCATTCAACTTTGACCAACAGATGGGTCGGCCAGAAGAGGACCAGGGGGTGAACTCAAAGTTGCTGATGGTAGGAGATCCTTCGGATACAGATAAAGTACCATTGGAAGAGGTAAACCATACTCATCATAATTTTGACTGCAATAATCGGGCTGGCCAGGGTTTCATTGCGGAGAGCTGTCATATACTCTCATATTGGCAGAATCGGTACTGAATTGACAGATCTCTGAATCAAAGATACACGATTGGGTGTTAGTACTAGCACATGCGAATGCACCGGAAGAACTTAAATACAGATGGGATGCATGATTGACTAGTGCATGGTTACACTGGTGCAGATTCGCCAAATGCAATTTAAGACGAAATCACAACTTTAAGGATAATTAAACAGTTAATCTGACTTGAAACTGCAGACGTATCTTTTAAAGGATCTCTTTGTCAAAACTATGTGAGAACTTTCATGTTCTATAAACATTGAGAGATTAACAAGAAAATTCTTTCCACACATGCACAGTATCAAAGTGCCAGAAACAGTGCATTTACTCAAACTATAGTAACAATTGCAAGTGACAGCTGCTATATAGGAAGCCAGATAGATTGAGGGGGAACAGGAAATATTAATGTTGCCAATATTGAAAAATTGGATGTTTAACATGTGCAACTATCCAGCAGCAGCAACTTTATTTCACTTCACAAACCAACTGATCGCAGGTCTCTCCAGTGTCATGTTACTCAGCAGAGAAACTTCTTTGTGATCTGACTTCATTTAATTTCATCATATTAATAATTTACTACTCTTATCATCAATTTTGACTTTATTACATATTTATAGGATTTGGAGAAGAGCATTACCCAGTTGGTTCTAGACGATGAAGATGATGATGAAATGTTTGATATTCCTACAAAGAGTACATCGTCTTCTCAGCCAATCAAGATTCAGGTATTGCTTCCCGACATGTATACGTCCATAAAAGGTGTTACTTTGTTAACAAAATAAGATTACATAGAATTATAACAAGATATACATGTAGAAGAATTGTCAGTATAGCTAATATTAACTGTGACAATTTAATATATTGTACCTGCTGTAAATTCTACCTTCAACTAGACCTATCCAAATTTCATCAGCCAGAAGCCATAGAGATGTATCTTTCAGTTTCAAATGGGTTGTACATGCCACGAAAGTGTCCATTAGCTATAGGTTGCATCAAAAAACCAGCCGTTTGTAATGAACGGCAGGTTTTTTTTCCAGTTGGTTAGCTGAGTGATCAGCCACATCTTTTCGCACCTTAGTTGAGCTGCCTATTTGTCTAATATGCAGCTCTTCATACAGCTAGTAGCCAAATCACTATCAGATCAAGGCAGACATGGCAAGGTGTGAACAAATCAACTCTTCCAAACTAACCTGTCTGTTTGCAGAAGAGATAAAGTTTCAGTAAGTTGAGGTCAAGAGAGCTGAAAAATGAAACTTAGGGCTAATGGACTAATTCTCATGCTTCTGTCATCACCTATTGACGGAAACAATTGGAGACGTAACGGATCCAACTCACAATCATCAACTTCTAAACAGTTGCTATGAGATTGCACTGGAAATTGCCTGTCATGGTGTACTTCACGTGATATCATTCGTTCCTATCACAGTTACTTATCTGGTTTCTCAGCAAGACGTAACTTTAGCATGAATTGTCTCGAGATAACACATGATGTGTCACAATGTCTAAAGCATTTTAGTCATATTATTGGAGGGTTCAAAATAAACTCTATTGTTCCATATAGTACAAATAAACTGGATTGTTCCATGTGATACAAATAGAATCTATTGATCCATATGATACAAATAAACTCTATTGTTCAATATAATAAAAATAAAATGGATTTTCAATGTGATACAAATAGACTCTATGGAGCCATATGATACAAAATATCTTGATTTTTCCATGTGATACAAATAAACACCATTTGAGCCATATTATACAAAGAAAATCCATTTCTCCATGTGATACAAATAAACTCTTTTGAGCCATATGATACAAATAAACTCTATCGTTTTAACTTTCTATTGTAGTTTGCAGATTCCAACCTGACCAATCTCTTTGGACCGGGATCACCTCCGAGTCTCTATGATCCTAACCTCATGTCCCAGAGTACCAAGGAGAACATATGGGGTGCAGCTCATGTTGAAAAGGCTAAGACAAAGTCGGCTGAGGATAGTCTGAAGGCGCTACTACACATTGGAGGAGGACAAGGCAAAACAGGCGGAGATACTGCTTGGACGGTAAAGTATTGTCTACTTAAAGGTTCAACATTTTATCATTTAATTTAACATTCCAAACTCTTATCAGGTATTAACACCACCTATTTCGTTTCGTTGTCTCCGTCGGAAACAATGCAGCACCCCATATCAGTTAGATAACATCAAATACATGTCAATTCACAGAAATTAGAATTCATTGAAGGGAATGGATCCTTCCAGGTTCAGCTTCCTTTGCAATTTACGGAAATAAAAAAAAAATGTTGGGAACGTTTCTTATGCAAATCACTACCAGGATTATCAGATGCTGTTTCGGCAGTTTCTTACAAGACTAAAATCATCACTGTCATTGTCAATCAGTTTGAAACGGGAAAGTTTCGGAGATCTTGGAAGACTCTGCATTGCTATAGTGGCAAGCCAGGATAACCACTGGTTTGGATTTTCAAACAGGATCAATAAAAATAGCTAACAAACTCACCAGAAATGAAGAAAATGATGGGTTTTGGCCTACTATGGCAGACGGGTGCAGTGAGTGTATCCAAAAAAAGGGTGGCTTTTAACACAGTATGGTGATGTTTGTGGGTTTCAAGGATGTTGTTGTACACACAGTTGAGTAGGCTTGTGTATGCTTCGGTGGACTGGAAAGGGATACATGTATGATGAGATTAGTATCGTTAACATGGATGCAGTAAGTGTCCTGTTACCATGGGGACAATATGACATATGGATTAAAAAGGGATAAAACAACTTGCAAACTTTGAGGTTCAACCAAGCACAACATTACATTTTTCAACTATCTCTGTATAATTGTCAAAAATTTTATTAATTATAAAGACCATGCAGAGGATTTGGCCGTGTTGACCTTTTCTGCATTAATTTCTTATTCTACCACAATGACAATGGTTATCAGGGGCAACTAATTACATGATGAAAAAGCAGCCATTATAGCAGGCATCCAAGATCAACAGGCTGGCCAAGCTAAGAACAATATTATGAAGAAAATGGCATATTCGCACGTTACATTCAGTGGCTTGTTTGGTGGTGTAAGTCAGCATTGCTTAAGTCAAGCATTGCAGCAATGCATCCTTAAGTTGTACAAATTTATGTTATCCATGGAAATAAGTTTCCACTGGTTACAGAAGAACATAGCAACTGATGTAAAGGGAATTCCTGTCACGGTAATATCCTGTCTGTACCGGTAATGAAACTGCTTTGTCTAACACATTGTTTTCTGGGATCAAAGTTCTAGAATTATTCCACTCCTTTTCAACATGCAGGATCCTTCCATTCTTCAAGCTGTCCCGGGACCCGGACGAATGCCATCAAAAGTGATGACCTTAGAAGAAATAGAGCAAGGAGTGAATCAAGAATCTACATCCAACTCGGCATCACAACCGCAACCCATTGGTACTCCACCACGAGGGCAGAATATCCCGATGGGTACCCCACAAAGAGGAATGGTCAGTTCCAATATTATTTACTTATGAGATGTTAATTCGTTTGTAGAGGGTGAAGCATGACTGGTAGTTCGAAAAGAAAAGGGTGGCAGAATGTGGCATCAATGAGTCTAAGTTGTTATTATGATATTTCAATGAAATACATTAAAAATTATTAAGTCACCCGTGTGTGCAAAATATTATCAGGGATGTGCCCAGGCTGGGCGGCACTGGGTGGCCCCGCCCAACACTAAAAATTAACGCCCAGCAATGTCTTAAAAATCGTGAATCCCGCCAAGCACTATTTTCATCTAAAATCCCCACATTCCTAACAATATATTCAACATAAATTGGGCCGAGCCTAGGCCAGAATCATACAGACTAATAATGCATCAGTTACGCATGTGAGAAACATTACTTATGGCTCTCAGTCTGTCACTTGAAAATCTGTTTGATACAAACTAAAAGAAAGGGCAGGGGGACACCCCGTTCCCCTTATACCCCTCCCCCAGGACAACTATCAGTATACCCGGCACTCAGGAAATCCTGGGCACATCCCTGTATTATACTAGCACCGGATCTTGGCTTTTAGACATATTGTAGCCAGGGGTGCAATGCTTTCAAAATGATAGGTGCTAAATGGAATGAAAAAAAAAGAAGAAAAAAACATCAAAAGGGAAATAAGATGTCTAAACATGTTAGCAAAATAATGTCAAGGTTTTTACATCACACAAACAAATTCATCTTTCAGACTATTACATGAAATGTATCACTAAAAGAGATGACAATGAATTACTTAACTGTGCTAAATATATTTTAGTTCAGAGATAACGTGATAAAAATGTCTGTATCTTTACAGTGATTTCTTGAATTACAGGCACTAGTTGCTGGAAAGGAATTATTTCATCTAATATAATCATGGAATACAAATGGTTCTTATTAAACTACTGGTGGTATTAGTCAATATTGTGTCAAAAGCAGAATATAGGATTCCATTTGTCATCTACCTGCTTTCACAGACTAAATAGAATGTCATTACCATCCATACTCGAGTTGTGACTATCTTTGGGGGGTGGTGTCCCACTCCACTTTGAGATATTTTTCGATTTTTGAAGGTGCTCAGATGCCAAATGCTGGCACTTGTGTAGCTTTTTAAGCACATATAAGTACTAGTTTTGCAAACAATTTAAATTTTTTAAATTTTTTTAGTGATATATTTTACATACCTGGTAAAAGTTATTACTTTGTTTTCAAAGAGATTCACAAGGGACCGATTGAGAGCCGTAAGTAATGTTTCTCGCATCCGTAACTGATGCATTATTAGTCGGTATGATTTTAGCATAGGCTATGCCCATTTTATGTTGAATATATTGTTAGGAATGTCGGGATTTTAGATGAATATAGTGCTGGGCGGCATTCAAGATTTTTAAGACAGTGCTGGGCGGTAATTTTTAGTGCTGGGCGGGGGCCGCCCAGTGCCGCCCAGCGTGGACACATCCCTGTATTATACTGCACAACATTTCCTCATTCTTCATGTATGGTAGAAAGCTGTAATTTTGATTTAACATTCTTATCTAAATTGTGTAATATGCGATACGTAAGAGAAAAGAACCGTGCTTTGATAAGAGGGCTCAAAGCAAACAAGTTATTGATCAGGGGGTGATGGGGGTGATATTAATCTAGCAGACAGTTAACAGCGGAAAACATTGCACAAGTTTCCCTAGCCACTTTAAAGAATTTTATATCTTGCCAACATTATCCATGGTGTTCAACTCAACTTAATTCCGTAACTGTGTGTATGGCTGTGCAAGGCATAAAATAGCTGGTTTCTATATTCCATGTAATGGAATATAGTTTGGTAAATGTTTCATTGTTGTAAATGACTCACATTGGAGATCGGTACTTCTGTATTGCATCAAATTTACATATCACTGGTTAATATTATCATAACAGAACCAGATGCCTGGTGGTGTCCCTGAGATGGTTCGGTACTGGACTCAGAAGCTCCACCAGATCATGGGAGGACGGGTATCACCGACAGAAATCAGCAAGTTAATAGTTCACATGCACCAGACGAGTGGAAGAATATCTCCTGATTATCTACATCAGGTGCTCATCAAACGTAAGTCGTTTATCTATTCAGTAGAATACGAATCTGTTCAGAAGGGTTACAGAGCTGACATCAACAGAAATCGGAGGTATCATCGACTGTGTCAGGCACACTCTTGTACAAAGCCGGTTCATGTAACCAGTGCTCCATGCTGACTGGGTTAGTTCCAATGCTCCATGCTGACTAGATTAGTTGGAGTGCTCCGTGCCGACTAGATTAGTTGGAGTGCTCCGTGCCGACTAGATTAGTTGGAGTGCTCCGTGCCGACTAGATTAGTTGGAGTGCTCCGTGCCGACTAGATTAGTTGGAGTGCTCCGTGCCGACTAGATTAGTTGGAGTGCTCCGTGCCGACTCGGTTAGTTGGAGTGCTCCGTGCTGACTGGGTTAGTTCCAGTGCTCCGTGCTGACTGCGTTAGTTCCAGTGCTCCGTGCTGACTGGGTTAGTTCCAGTGCTCCGTGCTGACTGCGTTAGTTCCAGTGCTCCGTGCTGACTGGGTTAGTTCCAGTGATCCGTGCTGACTGGGTTAGTTTTAGTGCTCCATGCTGACTGGGTTAGTTTTATTGCTCGATGCTGATTGGGTTTGTTCCATGAATTACCAATGGCAGTACCATACATACTTCATTATAATGAAAGAAAGCTCAGAACAAAGAACATCATTGGCATACACCGGTCTTAGTCCACAATCAAGATATAGTAAACCTGAATGTTGTTAATGATCTATAGTGTAATGAGTTGGTCATTCTCACCATCAAAATAAATATCACCTGACAGTCTTGGTTTAAACTGTGGCTTAGTCAAATGGGTCGGCTCTGATGGTGTGTTAGTCCAACGCCACCCACAACCACCCCACAATTACCATGGTAAGATTGGCTTGCCTCACTTTGAACCGAAATTCAATTATTTGGAGGTGATTGCTGAGTGAACTTGTAACAACAGTTTAACAAAGACTATCAGATGAAAATTTGACTCAAATAAGAGAGGCTGTTCTCTCCAATTTTGGGGTTATTAATAAGTTAGTATTCTCTTTGAATGGTTTATTAGATGATAGATATCTGAAGACTCATCTCTTCACACAACTTGTAATGTAACTTATTCTTTCAGTTTCTTTCACATTGCATACAAAACATCGCTTTCTATTTTCGGTTCAGGTGCCTCAGTACGATCACCGATGGTAAATTCCCCAAATTTTGCTCCTGGCACAAGACCGAATATGATGCCTAGATCACCATTCATGCCCATGCCATATCCCAACCAGGGGAGAGTACCAACACATCCTCACCAGGGGTCTCCTATGGGCAGAGGTCACGCAATGGGTATTAATCCCATGGGAAGAGGCTACCCTGGAACACCACATCCAAGCTTTGGTTTAACCCCTATGCATCCAAGGATTCCACCCGTCCGGCCATCAACGGACCCTGGTCCTCAAAGGAGGCAGTGGATTAGAACACCACAAAGGTAAATCATATTTCTTATGCAGACAGCAATCCCCAGAGGAGACAGATGATATTTATATTCTAAGGGTGACCTGTCGTCCCTCAATTTGGCAATTTATCACAAAACCGTTTAGGGAGAGCTGCCGGAATTTTACATAATTTGTGTCTGGTTATACATACAGACTATGCTTTCAATCAGAATTTCCAAGATTCTGGATCTGATATGCTACGGCTGATACTATCAAAGTTTAATGTTAATACTAACACAATTATATGCGATCTTCTCAACAGTAGGAAGGCCCGTGACTACCTTGCTTGGAAAAATTAAGTCGCAATTTAATGACGTTTACATTAACAATTTCGAGGAAGCAATAATCCTTGCGCAAGATCGTGAAATGTGGCGGAGGTTAAGCACTGAGCATGTTGGATAGACGAGACTTAACTTACTACTTCTCAACTTGTAGTGTTTGATTTATGTGAAAAAATAATTAGAGGTAGAATATCCGATAATCGTTAAATAAATCAAATTAAAACCACAAAATAAGATGACAGACTAATTCAGACTTAAGTTTTGGTTTTTGACTTTTAGGGGCAGACCAGATGGCAGGTATCCAAGACCGGGAAGAGATCAATGCCAACCACCGGGGGATGAATATGCAAATTTAATGACACAGAGAGAGAAGGATTGGGTGATCCGTATACAGATGCTTCAACTGCAAACAGAGAACCCAATGATCTCAGATTATTACTATCAGGTAATTCACCCAATGATCTCAGATTATTACTATCAGGTAATTCACCCAATGATCTCAGATTATTAC
>JXUT01144452.1:0-13804 GCA_000934455.1 Apostichopus parvimensis
TTATATATAAATTAAACGATACCAGTAAATTACATTTAAGTACATTTGGTTAGTTCTATTCTATAGTCTAGTTTTTAATGCTTCCATCACAGGTTGTGTGAAGATGAACTAGCTGGCATATATCATGCTTCAAATTCATTCCCAGGTTGTTAATATCAAATATAACAGTGCAAATTCACCGAGAAAGAGAACATCCACATCCATAAAAACGAATTTGTGAAAAGGGTTTCCTTGTGTAATTTTACCGCCTGGTATCTTTGTTGTTTATTTTATTAAAAATGTATACATTTTTCTTTTATTTAATACATCTAATATATAACATAAGTTATGCTGTTTCGTTACCTATTATTAAACATATCATTCAAATAAACGTCCTTAAGTTATACGCGAGCCATAAAGTTATAGGCTAAGACAAATATCGCACCTATAATGTGTAATTATAAGCTGTGATAAAAGTTTATTTTGACATTTTAATGTAACAAATAAGTTTCTTTCAAAATGCTAAATATGTCATGAATATCCTCCTTCTGGAAATATTCTTTGTGTCGACGTGTTTACATGTTTGATCGTCTATACGTTTTTTGAACAAAGGACTCTGTACATGTCACTTAATAGTAAATCTTGACAAACACACTTGTGACCGTGTGAAGAGATTCACATGGAACGCAGTGTCTAAAAGACCCCAGTTTTGATCTTTGAACATTGAATGAAAAAAAAACATCACGCCAAAAGATGAAACTCTACTCATGAAAAACACAGGTGCAAAAGTATCACACGTCGGAAATAGAAGTTTGGTGTTGGTTCGAAGCGAGTATCTTTCCTGCAACACAATTGATAACTCCAATGAGAACTAATTCTCGCTTAAACTTAAGATGTTGACCGAACAATAGAGCCTATTTCCTCCTTTTGTTCAAATCATCTTGCGTCAAGCCGAAAGAAATCACGGCTACTGATTACAAGTATTCAATTCAACGAGAACAATAGATGGAATTCCAAACAAAAGGTTTCAAGTAAACCAGCTTTGAGGATATTTAACCTACGCGCGCCGCATTTAAAGTGTTAGATTACATTTTGTACAGGTGAAAATACCTAGCCTTTAGAAGTTGACAGACAAATGCTTTCAAAAGCTGAAACATTGATCTCGTTTGCGGTTGGTCTCGTTGGAAAGAAGTAACATGCAAGTGATACATCTAATTTGTTTAACATCTTCTGTTACAGTTCTGGTGGTTAACAGATAAACTTAAACACGTCACATATTGTCCTCTGTGTACATCGTTGCATGTACGCAAATGATGGGTTCTATTATCGACTATGAATAAGGTAATGACTCTTTCATTAAGTACACCTGTAGTACTTCGGAAATAAGACTAAAGTTACCGTGTGCGCAGGTGAGACGTCCAATCTGTCATTCACTTCGTACAACAAACTGTTCTTTTTCTTACATCATGTAACGTTGATATAAACAGTAACTCTTTAGAACAAAGACCGCTAGTTATGGCATCTCATTTCCTTGTTGTGCACGAAACTTGCATACGGTGTAACCATGGAAATATTACCCTGACAGGGTAAAGTAATTCCATAGTGCAACAATAGGATATTCGCCATACACATCATTGACGAAAGATATGATGAGTCCAAGTTCTTTCCATAGGTCATAAGTATTCTATTTAATAAGCATTCTATTTTATTATGTTAACTGAAGGCTGATGATTGAATCTGGTTGGATGCTCTAAGTAATCTATTATGAACCAGGATACAACGGATGGGTGTGGCGCTGTGTTCGTTAAAAACGCCTCCTATGTAGGGGTCTAGGGGGTCTGCCTACCCACAAACAAATTGACGCCAAATGTTGCATTCTGAGGCATATTTCGACCTTTAATTAGGTCGAAAGGCATGCCGGTTGTACCCCTACATAATCCTGGATCTGCGCCATGGGAATCAAGCGACAGCGGAGAACCATTTCAACCGCACCATCTACATTTCCTGTAATTCATTGTTTTTTATCTCTTCAACGAAGCACTTGTATCTTTGCAATGAATATTTAGCATAATTATTAAAATAAACATTCCATCTCAGGGACAATCCTGACGAAACATCCATTACTTCTAGCCTACTATTGCATTATTATTCTTCGAAAGCATTATTCCGTGAGCCTCTAATGACCTTTCTGTACATATGAGACCAATGACGGAGAGAAACGTTAAACTAGCATGAAAAGCAAGTGAAGAGTTTCACAGGAAATTGCAAGCAGACTGTACCGTATTATCTTGTCTTTCAACTTCCTTGTTCACAAACCTTGCATAAAGCCCATCTAAATCATAATTCCAACTAAATACTCACATACATTAAGTGTGATAAAATATCCCAAGGAACCAATCATAGACACAAGCTTACATGATTAGGACCTGCATCACAGACTACGGCAGCGTCATGGAGGTCCAACCCTATTGAACAACTCCATGGTCCGACACATAAACCATAACACGTCCTTACAGTGTTTCTTCGTTTTGGGTAGTTCTGAGTCTAGCTTTGATAATTCACTGGCTCGACAGTAGCTTTACTGATATGAATTAAAGAACTATTTGAATTACTATAGCGTATTATTCTTGATAGCTTAATAATCTTATACTTATCAACTAATTAAAATTACACTTCATCATTACACTAATAGTACAGTAATTGAGCAAAGGGGAAGAATGGTTGCATAGTAGTTGCAGAGCAGTCCCTAGACTGTGTTTACTCATTATACTACTACACGGTAGTCTGCCAATAGGGAACAGCTCGATATTCATAAGGTCCGTTACTCATAAGGTTCATTGGTCATAAGGTTCGTTAGTCATAAGGTTCATTGTTCATAAGGTTCGTTATCCATAATTAGAAAAACGGTTCTTTAGTCATGAGGTTCGTTATTCATAATAGGAAAAGGTTCGTTATTCATAATTGGAAAAAAGGTTCGTTATTCATAATTGAAAAAAGGTTCGTTTTTCATAATTGGAAAAAGGTTCGTTATTCATAATTGGAAAAAGGTTCGTTTTTCATAATTGGCAAAAAGGTTTGTTATTCATAATCGCGGGGTCGTCACGCCCCAGTGCCCCTGCATCCCACTGCCCAAAAGTTGAGGTACCCACTGGCAGTTCCGAGCTGCGCGTGGGCAGGGGAAGAGGGGGGGGGGGGTCACTTGCGCGCCCAGACGTGGGCTTAAGGGTTAACGACGGCAACCACCGAAAGTACAGCTACGACATGAATAATTTGCCGACTAGTCACAGCTGTAGCATGAATCATTTGCCCACATGAAAATTTTGTTATTACCTTCTTCGGGGAAGGGGGAGGAGGGGGAGGGTCGCTCCGCCCTGCTTTTTTTGTTGCTATTATTACTGTATGAACACATGGATCTTTTTCCGAATATGAAAAACGGACCTATTTTGCTATTATGAATATCGAACCTTTTTTGCTATTATGAATAACGGACCGTATGAACAATGACCCCTTTTTATTTTGAATAACGAACCTTTTTCCGATTATGGATAACGAACCTTTTTTTCGAAATAATGCACGTTATGAATAATGAACCTTATGAACAATAACCCTTATGACTAATGGTCCTTATGAATATCGGGCTGACCCCTGCCAATATACCTAATGTTATAGTATACTTCAATTTTATGTGTTTGTGCCGAAACATATATGAACGAAGGCCTTTATCAGTGACATGAGCAATGGGTACTGGGGCCATGACCCCACCAACTCCATCGTCAGTCGGGGATTAAACGTCCAGTCGGCGGAACTTTTCTTTCAGCTGCGAAAGAATCAGACCACTCCTCCGGGCCCAGAACGTCCTCACAGAAGTGTTTCTATATGAAAAGTGCCCCCTAACACCCCCCCCCCCTCCCAAGTTGAAAACATGTGCAAATCACCGGCTTGTATTTTGTCTTTATATCCAAAGATTACAGATAAACTAAAAACCAGAAAATCACATTTACGCTCGGTTATGCTCGTCGAAAAAAACGACAAAAAAACATCAGTACGGAGGGGAAAAATGCTTGATATTAAGTTAAGTTGGAAACATTCTAGTTATTGTAGTTATCCTCTAGTCTAAAATAAATCATTGCAAAATAATTGCTTCAAATTAAAAAGAAAATTGAATATACAACGTTAACATGACTAACCTTTCTATTAGGGAGAAAAACTGATTAATTTCAGATGTTCTCTTTAAGAATGAGTATTCAAGTTATTAAATGACTCTTGTATGATTTTTTTGTCAACAACGCAAGTCCTTTAACTTTCAGTTCGTGCATTGTCATGACGTCATTTGTTCATCAGCTACCGCTTGGCTGGCGTGTCTTGTTTGCTTTACAGTATGTGCGTGTGTATACACGTCTCATCTTGATAAAATTGACAAATTAAAGTATTGTAGTTCGTGACTTATATTTATCGATAACTTATCAAGTTCATGCAACAGATTTTCACTGGTATCAGTTATGAAAATAACTGAATTTGTAGGTGAAGGAAACATATGGTGAAAGCCTGGCTGTCTTTAATTCGAAGGTTTAGAAACTTCCCACGCTTATAATAAGCCTTGAAGGCTGAAACCCATCGAAGATATTGTTCCGAATCTTGTCATTCAAATCTCAGCTTCCTGCTTTGATTTCAAAGATTCAAGATTAAATGAAGAAAAAAATGAAACCCGTTCTCGAGAATATTATCTATTAACACGTTTAGGTAACTAACAAATCTACGTACATGTTAGTTAAGTAAGCGTGGATGGTGCATATAGTGGGGGCATGATGTATATATGGGCGGTGTGGACTTTAGAAAACAAGGGTTCATATATGTCGTTCTGTTATAGCAAAATGTTGCGAGGGCGAATTAATGTTAAGATTCTAGAGTATTGACTCTTCATTCTACCAGTTACGTATACATTCTCGATGATATGGACCTTACTTCTTGATTCTGTCCAAATGAACGAAAAGGGTGAACGGTGTTAAACAGGCATTGCATGCTTGGCATATACGCTATAGCGACATCTCTATGCGGCAGAATCCTAGCGTTCCGAAGAAGAAGAACAGATATTAAGAGAGAGAGAGAGAGTGGGAGGGGAGGTGGGTGGAGAGAGTGTGTGAGAGAGAACTGAGATAAAACATCAACTAACAAGCCAGTTTACTGCAACGCGGGCCTGACGTTTCCAACTTAGCAGCTTCAACTGATTTAGGCGTATAATTACTAATTAAAATATGAAGAAATACATTTCTGCAGAACAGACTGCTACTCAAATTGGTTGATCAATCGACTGAACGAACTTTACCCTTGTGGATACACTCAATACTATCGGTGACGTAGGTTTACGCTTATCAGAAATGCATAGAGAAAGTGAGATTAAAGGAAGTTTACTGTATTACCGTTCCACAACAGTCTTTGAAATTGCCGACTTGGACTCTTAAATACGTTAATATACTTGAATAGAAGGATTACTGTTTTAATTACACAATCGCCTTAGAATAATTCATTCAATTCAGATGGTACGACTGAGATTGAAAAGTAACTTAAAATTCCAACATGGGATCAGTTCTCCCGGTCTGATATTGTTCTTCTGTACTAATCTATGTGACGACCCCATCTCTCAGTACTACATCGTTTCATATCTGGTATCAACAGGCAAAGTTTGCATATGAATTCTTTTGTATAGTCTTTTCCACAAGGAATTAACCATAACACCCAACTTTAACCTATTTGCCAACAGTCTATTGGATTTCGATAGTTTGCATTGGTGTTCAAAATGCTTCTGAAGTTGCCCGAAACAAGCTCCAGACTTCTTTCGCCTCAAGAGCTTACATTGCACTTGCCGCCAAGAGTAAAACAATGCTGAATTTGACCCTAAGATTCACCCTTAATACACATATTTACACCTACTCGAGAAAAGCAACTTAAAAGGCTGTCTGGTAATTGTTCAAATGCTTATCCGCCTCCGTTTGTCTCGTTCAGCAAACACGACTTCTCTAATATCCAACACGAACTCCCCCTTCTGCAACAAGTTCCACGTTTAAACAACATTTGAGTTACTGCTTCATATAGACAGATGACATATAAACCAATTATAGGTGCCTTAAATCTCTTTAAAATATTGTTAGTTTTAAAGGAACCGCAGAGGGGAAAATATTGGTAAGTAAGAGGTGGTAATCTTTTCAAAAATCGCATGTAGTTCGGAGGAAACTGGTTAGCTGACCTTTTTTCTCTCGATTATAGCGATTACATTCATGGTATGGATTATCTTTTACCCTCCATTGAAGCGAGTAAACTTGGCCGAACAAGTGACTGCTGATGGCAGGAACAATCCTTAGTCAAACTCATTTGAAGTCCATCGATCTCCGACTTTCTTGCGACCTGCACGTTGACATCGCATTTAGTCTAGTCCATGTGCTAGTCGGCAAACTAGCCCATTGGCTGCCACTAGATCATGTCAAATGGAAGGTGCGTCTCTTGAGCATAGGAAACGTAATATAATGAATAAAGTTACTGGCTTCCTCCTTCCAGCAACTGTAAACCATAAAAATGAAGTAAATGGAACCCGCACTTTCAGTACTCATTCAGTGGGGATCACTAATTCGTGAATTGTTCTATATCGAGATTCATTCAATATTAATAAACGAAAATGTTGATTTATTATCAAAACGTAGATAAAAAAAAAAAAGATGTCGCTCTGAAAAACAATTTATCCACACTGATGTTCTAATCACGTTCTAAGCTATTTGTTTGAGAAAACTTCAACAAGAAAAAAAAAGGGGGGGGGGTCGCGGGGAAGGAGAACAAAGAGGACCAAGGCTGCTATACCCCTTTTACCTTTTACAATGGTGCAAAATTGGCGTGACCCAATATAAAAACACGCAATCTTTTACATAGTATATTGCCATACTGAAAGCAACCAGTGCTTGTTAGGCTGAAGAGATGTTACGTTTAGCTAATTATAGAACTACACAAACTACTATCGGTGATATTTCTAGATCAAGGTAAGCAAGGTAAGTATCACCGTCTTACCTGCACTTGAATCGTGTGAACAACACCGCCCTTTTTCACTTCATTTTCTGTCAAACGGTGTAATCGTGTCAGTGTTATGTAAAGTTTGATGGAACAGCACAATGTATAGCAAGGTCAAAGTTCAATTAGCATTATCTCACTACACTTTAGATTAGATGAATGGATATGATTTGAATGTAAATATGTTTTTTCAATGATAAATCGTTTTCTGAAGGATGGCATTTCAAGAAACACATATTTGTGCATGCTACTGTAGTCATGTATTGCACATCTTCCAAGTATTAGCCAATCTCAATCAGGAGAGTGGCCAATTGGAATATGATAAAAAATCTCACTGTTTTAGCCAGGAAAACCCTCTTTTTTATTCAAGTGGTTCAATCCGGGATGACATAGTAAGCAAGCATGTACACATAGAGGATCACATCCTACTTTATATGGTTCAGTAAAAGTCAGATCTTCATGAAATAAACGAGTTCTTGACGATATTTATAGTTATTTTACCCGTAGAAACAATAACGTTATAGAGAGTCGAATACGAACACAGAAAGGATAATACAGTAACATTATATGAGACAGGCTTTTACTTGTACGTTGATAAAGGCTATTAAGCTTAACACTGATCATGAATTGTAACTTGGCTTCGATAATAAAGTTTGCTTCCCTTTAGTTCATCTTTATTCTCATTCAGAAATAAAAACATGGATATCGTAGTTTATCAAACCGCCCTAAACTATATACTTTATGCGATATACTCTGCTAGGTGTTTGCATAGGGGTCTCTGCGCTGACTAAACTTAGTTATACATTTACTGAACTGATACTGTTTACTATTGAATATTTGTACTAATTCTCATTGGCATAGTAAGTGTTCATCTTTGCAAATAAAAGTGACGCTTCATGTCCCGACTGACTGACTGAGAACACAAACTAGGTAAACTTTAGCACCCTTATTTCAAATTGTTGAACTCTATGTAAATTCACTTCAACATTTTCATATACGCACAGATTTAATATTTTTTTAAATTATGTCGTAACTCCCATACTGTGAACGGATGTTTTGTTCATCATGTTTGCACGGACATTGAACTTGAAAAATAGTTGAATGAATCTGTTCATTTTATTGTTTGAATAATGTCTCCATCAGTACCGTAATGTTCATCAGACTGTATAGTCGGACAGCCTTTTGGCACGAGATGCATTTCCAATGTTTAAGCAGTTACATAGCTTCACAATAACATAGTGGCTACGTAAAGACTTATATGTAAATTTTTCAGTCTGGCTTATAACTTCTCTTCTTTGTATAAAAATAAATCTCACTCACACATCCTCGGATGCTTTCATCATCTGTTCACGGTTTCTTTTCCCCTTCAATTTTATGATATTATTCGTTCGATAGTTATATAAACACTCTTCACGTCTCATTCTACATTTTGATGTTTTCGTTTTTCATTCCTTCATCTCTTGCCTCTCTTCATCTCATCTGACTTTTCTCTCTTGACATTTCTCCCAGACACCATACTTCCACGCTCGAAAGCAAACAAGAATATCAAAAAGTTACCTGTACATAGACCTATATCATCTGTCATATGCGTTTCTACGTTGCACAGACGGTCAAGCATTGTTCGAAACGATCGTTGACTAACTCGTGTAAACATTATCCAATGATCAATTCAGAACCGCACTGTCAAGTTACGTGATAAATGACGAAACCATCACCTTAAAACTCTAATTTATCGCACTAACCAACACTTGAAAAATTTATATGAATTTAATATCGGTGTCGTTATGAATGATTTAATCCTAATGATACGTATTAAAAACGAACACTTCAAATGTGCCGCCAGTGTGCCTGAGCGACCCTTAAACAAGTGGCCATCGAAATGAGTTCGTGTAGCTCCTGTGTTTGACTACCTCTCAGAAGAAGGAAAACTAAAGGGAAGGATTTCGTTGCCAACTGCTATAGCATCGGCTCGCATATCGAACATGTTGTAATTAAAAGGAGGGGAAGAGGTGATGAAAAAGTTTAAAAAAAGAAAATCATGGAAATTGGATGATACGGAGGACGGAAGTCAAGGTAGCACATATCAAGTTATTGTCAGACAAGCCTATTTCTTTGGATCGCGGTTGGCCTATAGGTAAATGACGAGCTGACTTTCATCGCAAAATTCGTTAACAGTGGTTTATATCACACAATTTGAAGGTAGAAGAACTGCCTTTTCTACATTTAATGAGAATAATTCCAGCAGTTTGCAGTTTCTTAAACATGGCGCGATGCTTCCCAGAATGTATGACATTATTATATATGTATTCATGTATAGGGAGTCTGTTTGCAGTGCCTTATAAAGTACCCTTGTGAATAGTCGGATTCTCATCGAAAATATTTCTATCAAATACACAACGAAAAACAAAAACTATATAGAGTAGTGCTCATAATAACTGCAATCAAAAACACAAGCGTTACGTTTTCTCGAAGCCACGAAAAAAAAGTTCGTCAAAAATACCGTCAGTGTGCAGACACATATTTCTTGCTTTGAAAGGTTGTCAAATGTATTATTATTTCAGGTGGGAATGGACATTGCTCAATACTCTTAATTTATTGAATTTCTAGAGGTGTCACAAACACAATATCGCAAGTTTAAGAATTTTGATAATCGAGACAGAGGAGTTTATCATGGACAAGACCTTCTTCCAGTGGGAATCCATATTGACGTTTTCAAGAAATGGTTGAGGTTTTATTTCGCTTTGAATGTAATAGGACAGGAAAACATTTCCCTGATTAGACGATATAACAGCAGAGGAAAAAAGCATGAACATAGAATTACATCAATCATATTTTCAGTTCTTGTGATGCGGCCTTTGGTAAGATAGCAATTGTGGGTCGGGGGGGCTCTCAGCACCAACACTCATGCAGCAGATTGTATGGTCCCCAAAGTTAAGATATTGGTACTTACAAAAATAAATAATTGTGATTTATTAGTCACACAATCTCAACATTTCTCTTTGTTTCATTTGTTACTCGAATTTTTGCTGTGTTTTTGGAGAACTGAATAATATATAATATAATCACGTGGCTCAATGTGCCTTTTTCGCATTTCCCGCATCTTGTTGCCAAGTTATGAAAAAAGTCACTGGGTTATAGTTTTGTGTCCCACATGTGTTCAATTAATGCATTCCCCATGCAAATCAGATGGTATAGTTAGGTTGGAACAACGTCACAGATTTTCAAACGTCCGATTGGTAATTGGAAGAGTTGTTTTACCATTCTAGCCTCTTATTACAAATAAACTGAGGAGAAGGGGACATAACATTGAATATTAAATGTAATCGCATTTGATTAATTTGTTAATCATAACACAGCTCAAGTAAACGTTGTTCAAACAGTGAAGTTATTCGCCATATCATGGGAAAGATGCTACATGAACAGTATAGAACATAAGGAAGTGAGTCATGTCACATAGCCTACCTGTATTAAAAATAGCTCAATATATACTTTGCTTATCACGCCGAAAATGTGACTATGGGGCAGTAAACTCATTATAGACTAATGAAAACTGACATTGAACCCAAATGGTTTTTATGTGGCCCTACGAGGATGCTAGAAAGTGGCTGCAGAATCTTTTCGAAGACGAGAGGAAGCAATTAGGATATGTTAACAGATGCTATGTTGCTATATGACCTACATACCGCATAACTATATTTAGCGAACATCGTGTATCAAGCATGATTATATCTTATGAATAATCTTTTAGCAGCGAAATTGGTCAATTTCTCAAGGTTACAGGAAATTATTGTCAAATATTAGCATTTAAACAGGTGTTCCCTTTCTATTTTCCTGAAAATAGTTTAGTTAACATGTTTAAAGATTAAAAGACGTAAGATTTTTTATATTACTATAACATTTCCACAATATTTCTTCAGTGTAAGTTTGTTTGCTTCAATGAAAGTGCAATTGAAAATTACTGTTTATCATCGTCTTCCTTCAACAAAGTTGTTGATAACAACATTTCACGGGGGAATGGGGCAGGGATGGGGAGAAGGGGTGGGGCAGGGGGAGGGGTGGTTGGTGAAAAAGTTCACGAATGACGGTTTGGAATGTAAAATGAAATTTTGATTCAAGCTCTTTTCAGATCTAATCCTCATCATTTGAACTGAATAAAACTTTCTGAAATTTACCAGAAACATTTCGAGAACATGCCATCTAACAAAATAATAGTATGAATCTAAAAAAAAAAGTGAAAATATGAATGGACGACTGAATGAGTGAATGCATGGAAGAATAAAGAAAACATGAACATATATGCATGCCTGAATAAAGAAAAAATGAATAAATGCATACATGCATGCATGAATGAATGAATGTCGAAAGAATGAACGAATGAGCGAACGAACTAACGAACTAACGAACTAACGAACGAACTAACGAACAAATCATTCATCAATTTGATAAACTAGTTATAGACCTGGTATGTATAGACAAACCTATCTATAGTGGTTTCGTTATAAACAACAATCGAGCAACGGTGAGTAAATAAAAAAATCAAATCAGAAGTACGACATCTTTGAGGTTGCAGCCATCGTCATCATAAAAAATCATTTTGCTCTATAATATTCGAGTATCATTTTCTTTCTCTCACGCGTGGAAAAACGATGTAATTCTGACGTATATGCTCACTTAATGCAGAAATCTGATAACTGAATGACCTTTTTTATCAAGTCTGATGTCACTGATGTGAACATGAATGTTAATATTGCGTCATGTTATTGACATATTGTTAACATGTGCATTTCACCAAAAAGAAAAACATATCTTAACATTTCGACGACATTTCCATGCATAAACTCTGTTGCTCGAATGTTGTTTTTCTTATTCCATCCAAGCGGCATTTTGCTGTAATTCAGCTGAACATCCACCTGCAAGCTTGCCTCTGTTTGGTTTGTGACTGAAGATGCTAAACAGGTGTCATTCGCTCAATCAACTGGCTCATTAAGAGAAGGTGGTTGGCCTCATTAGTTCCAACCCTTTACCACCTCCTCTGCTTGTCACTTGTCAACGTGATATTTTTACCTACTGGCATTATATCCCAACCCGTCATCGATTTTCTATCTAAAACTCCCAGCGATGTATGAACAACTTGCTATCTTGAAAGACGTGTTTATGGTAATTTGGCCAAAGAATAATTAATTTTAGTAGTCATCACTAAATAGAGTTGCGATGCCTGTAACTACAACCCACGTAACACGTTTTCGTTTGATGAAGGCAACGAACGGAAGGCTTGCACCTTGAAGACATAACTTTTTTGAAAGATTCTTTCTAGTTCCTTTTCAAATCGATTATTCAGTCACCAGTAGGTTATGTCTTTTGATGATGTTAACAAGGAAATGAGTAGTGATTAACGTTGATTTAAATACAGTTTAACGATGAGTACGTGTTTCTACGCAGGGCAAGGGATTTCAAAATCTCTATCTTACAGATCATAAATCATTCAAAAGTTGCGGGTATTGGTCATATATTAAAAAATTCCTTCATAGTTTTGTTAAAACTAAACGATCGCACATTATCTATATAGACGATAAAACATTATGCATGTTCGTACAAAATATATATAATATAGAAACCAGCGAAGTGTCATAATTCTTCAAAATTGGGTGTTGTATGTATCTTTAAACTGAATGAGTAAAAATAAAGGGCGGGGAGGAAAGAACAGAACAACGGACATCATAAAATCTAAGGAGAGTAAAGGACAATAAAAGAAAAACTTAGGTTAGAAGTGTAAGGTAAGGACGGTTTAAGAGTTCTGTTGTGTGTGATTTGGTGTATGTGTGGGTGAAGGGGGTGAGAGGTGGGAGGGGTGGTTTGATATGTTCGATATATGTGTATGATATAGTTAGGTTAAAGTTAAATTAACGAAAATAAAATAAAACGTAGCAGCTGTTTAACCTTTGTACGATCTACTTGTACGTTAACCAGTAGGTGAAATATTACAAACTAGAATGTATGTTTCGGATATAGGCCCTAATTGAACACTGTCAATTTGGCTCAATCAGGTATTTATCACTTCCACAATAACTTATTTTAGGCTAAGTTGCACAACCAACTTGATTGGATTTCCTTGGAAGATAGATTTTACAAAGTATATATTTGGTAATAAATTATTGTTTTCAAAAAGCTTTTGTTTATTCCATGTTTAGTACAAAGTCAATTTCTCATACAAAAATTTTCAAATCATATGCGGCTTAGTTTGTTCCATCTAATAAATGCCTCATTATCAGCTTTTTGAGTTGGTTTTGGTACGTGTGGTATACGATTCTATACCATACTAATATATAGCTCACTGTAGCTTGACTAAATTTTATTTCAAATCATGAAGTCACAATTAGAAAGCTTGAGATTTTCCAATTTTCCATGTTTATGACACTAAGAAAATAACATAAAGAACAGAAAAGTATAAGTATATGCGACGAATTAACATGAGAACCGAATGAAATCATTAAATACTTGCTCAATGAGGGATATTGTAGTTCTTGTAATAGTATGGCGTAGGAACTTATATAGTTCAATGAGGGATATTATGGTTCTCGCAATGGTATGGCCTAAAGGAACTTATAGGCCTATAGTTCAATGAGGGATATTTTAGTTCTTGTAATGGTATGGCCTAGGAACTTATATAGTTCAATGAGAGATATTATGGTTCTTGTAATGGTATGGCGTAGGAACTTATATAGTTCAATGAGGGATATTATGATTCTTGCAATGGTATGGCCTATATGAAGTTCAA
>KN897402.1:0-13232 GCA_000934455.1 Apostichopus parvimensis
AGTCTAATTGACCGTTGGAATAGAGGATATTGTCATCCACGTAGAAGAAAGATGCACCTTGACCCTCCAGGGTGTAGTTCAGCTCTGCATTCACACCATCGTCACAATCTGAGACCGGTACTAAAATTACGACACAAAAGGGAAACTAGATTATTGCAAAAAAAATCATAATATATCAAAATTCTTTCTTCAACAAGAAAAAACTTGTATTTTTCTTCTCTAGCAAATACCAAGTGCTGGCATTAAGGTAGCAAAATTAAACCTGCATGTGCCTACATGCTATATCTGCCTATGCAATTTGATGCAAAACTACTGAAAGGCTGAAAATACCTCCCAGATCGCTGGAAATGGCACTTCCCAGGCCTTGTAAGTTGCATCTAAGCTTGAAATTACTAGCAATATATTAAAAACATTCAAAAAAATATGCTCAAGGGGGGGTTGTCCCCTTCACCCCCCCCCCCCCTTGGCTATGCGTCTGAGTGTGTCATCTCCCATATTCTAATAGACTGACCAAAAACAGTATAGGGTTCAAGTACTCAAAACAGGTCATCCAAATACCAGCATTGCAGGACTGATTGTTAACAAGATTGCCATGGCCATTCATCGGACCATAATTAAGGATTGATTTATAAAGAGTTCAGATATTTGCATAGCAGTTTTCAGGCATAAGAATTTTAGTGATTCCACATAATTGATCAATATTGGTATGACTTGGCACTTGATGAAGTGTTATAGAATCTTCCATTTCGTCTAGCTATTTGACCATTTTGCATAGCAGTTTTCTTACCAGATAATTAGTAAGTTATTCCTTGGGCAACCAATACTACCAATATAATATTATTGAAAGATTTAACGTTATCTAGGGGATTTACCATATATATAGATATATATGCTCAGGTCTAGGAGACCAGCTTGAATGATCAAGTAAGGTTGCATGTACACATTAAAGAACACAACACACATCGTATCCATTCAAAGATTATCGTCATTTCCTCATGCTACATCTCCTCTTCAGTTCCCATCCATCTTCACCCCCCCCCGCCCCCCACCCACCCCAACCCCTACCTTCCAAAAAAAGAAAAATGCTACATACTGAACATCGTCTTTCATATGAAGCTATATACTTAAAGATCTGCTTTATTGGCTCCAATTATAGCACGCTATAGCTAGGAAAGTTTTGTGATTACGTAATCGACCTGCCACAGTCGTAAATCGACCTCGGCTATACAATTAGCCTGCATTGCTTCTTAACACCATTAGGCTCTTTGTGTCAACACTGTGTGAAAATATGTTCATGTCTACAGTGTAGTTAATCATACAGCATTCACACAAAGACCCTCGTACAAGAAAAAATATGTAGCAGGCATTGCAGACTAATCGGTAAAAAGAGGTCATTTTAGGACCAAGGCAGGTCGATTATGTAAATCTCAAGAAACTTTTCCACGATAGCATGCTATAGTTGGGGTCTATACAACAGATCTTGAATCTACGACCAACATAGTCTAAAACAGAGAAACTTGAATTTGAAAGATACAGCCACCTGGGTGAATCCTAATTTGTGGAGAGATTCCTATAAAAGTGGATGATTCTTTTCAATTCTGTTACGATGTTAAATGCTGTTCACAGAGCAGACAAAGACGTACAGTATGGAAAAAAAAGAACGACTGTAACTAATGGCCACACTGAAGGACATGAACAGAAATATTGAAGCCACTCACAGGTAAAAATCGCCTGTGTTTCAGTTTCAGGGACTTCTACATAGAGATTTGATAAGCCAACAAACTCTGGTGAGCAATCGTTTACGTCTAGTACCACGACATTGATCTGTAATGGGAGAGAATGAGAATGTAGTCTGCGGATTATACATCAGAGGAGAGGGGTTTTAAAATTCAAACAAACTGGATAAAACAGAACAAAATGGAACTGAAGAAAAAGAAAGGGGGGTAAAAATAAGGGATTTAGTTGAATATTTAAAACTTAAAGAAAACAACAAAAATCAAAAGTAAACAATTCCCTATTTTGATCAATTCAGCCAAGAAGTGCTTTAATATGTAATGCAGTACGTTTTGATACAATCCTTGCCCAGGTTACAAATCACAGGATGTAGCCTGCAGTATAGTGTTGGAAAAAAGGAGTTTGGTACAAAATTTGGGGAATATTCCAATAGCAGATGCATGTAACAAAACCTACAGTAAAGATAAAAGCCTTGCAGCTCAACATGTTAGTAGGAATTAGCACCATCTTATTATCTTGTTTCTAAGAGTAGATAAACATGTATGTTTGTTTGAAAATAAGGGTAAATTTATTTGCAGTTAAAAACAACTACAGCAAAATGTGGTAATTGTTGCAGTTTATTCTCTCCATGTTTAAATAACTCACAGAAAAACATTACCTTTAAACAAACATGAACATCAAATCGAGAATATTATTCAAAGAGGGTAATTTTGCATTTTTTAACTGTTAAGAGCAAAGTGGAATATATTTTATCTAAGTTCATATTACAAGTCACATCACCTGAACTTGACACAAAGTTCCAAATTACAAGCATACAAAAACAAATTCATTACTAATATTACATTTACAATATTATTCCCAACAGTTTCATATTAATCAATTTTATGGCTTCCACCACACTTGTAAGGTAGGTTATATTTCCACAAACATACAAACCTAAACTACAGCTCACCCTACTTATCAATGAATCTGCCTTACTGATAATGCCACATAAATTTTAATTTAAAAAAATAAAGAATAAAAACAAAATTGAAACTCAATCCTTACTTTGTAAATTCCATAGAAGATACAGATTATTAGCTGGAATAGGCAAATTTCACTTCAAAGAACAAAACAAAACCTATAGTAAATTGGAGAAAAGTTTCTAGGCTATGCTTCTAATGTGATAACCTAATTACTAATGCTGGTACAGTAGTAGGAAACAGAGTTTGAGGGAGGTGACCAAATATTGTACCCGTTTGACCCCTAGTGTACTCCCCCTTCCTCCCACCTCCACAAATTATTCTGCAGGCATGATGTTCAATATTCTTGTGTCCAAAGAAAGCCAGATAATGTGTGACGCTTACCCTCGCGGTACTCTCACGTCCTGCGCCAGTCTGAGACCTCTCGCGAGCAGTAACGAGTAAGAAGTATGAGGGGAGGCTCTCACGGTCAACAGTCGTTTCTAGAGTGACCACACCGCTCACTTGATCGATGCTGCTTGTGGGACAGTTTGCACACAAAGGCTCCAAGTAATAGTCTACAGCTAGTTTGATGTTAAAGGAGTTTGCCTCCACTGTTATCACCCTAAATGGAGGTAATGGTACAGTAAAGACAGAAAGGGAAAAAAATGGGAATTATAAATGTTGTAATCATGACAACACTCCAGGTCGACTTATGCATTGAAACCATGATATGATTGTCGACCACCACTATCATCATCATCATCCAAATATTCCATAAGTCATTATTACTATGAAAAAAAATATTGGATTTTTGGAGTTACTTTTTCTACAATTAACCACTACTACCACTGCCACAACCAACACTATCATCACCAACATCACCAACTTCCATCATAATCATTACCATCACCACTTCCATCATCATCATCATTATCATTACCAACACCATCACCAACAACACCATTAGGCAGCTACTATCATCACCAACACCATCATCATCACCATCAACATCAGAATCATCATTAACATCGTCATCAATTACCATCATCATGCTCACCACCATCATCACAACCACCATCAACATCGCTATCATTACTATCATCGTCAACAATTCCATCATCATCATTACCATCACCAACACCATCATCACCAAAATCACCACTCTCCCACAATTACCATAGCATGCTACAAGGTGCTTACACTATTCCGATACATGGAAGGGATGGGTGCAAACTTTTAATAATTAAAGGTCACAACAATGATGATGTTTTGGAAGATGCACCAATGAATTGCTTGCGAAAGTTTCACCTTGAGTGACCATTGTTTGAATGTCCAGCAGATTATCTTTGGTAATACCGGTGACCATCGATACTGCGAGGATTCAGTTTCATTTCTATATGATAGGCATCTACAGATACAAGGCCTTAAAATGTTACCCAAGTGATATTTTCAATGTGATGTTAGCTGTGTAATTTAACTTAGGAGGGTTTTTTTTGACAAAAATGGAAAATTAGCAAAGAAATCTCTATTCATACATATATTGACATAGATTTGGTTAAAACTTACAAAGTTAAATTTCTTACTTCAACAGAATATTACCAAGTTTATAAATTGTTTTAAAATATTGAAAATCGTAAGTTTCAAGTTTGATCATTTGGTTCACTTTACAGATATGTCAACAATTCATGTTTGCTGTTATAAATCAAACTGTTGAAGGCTGCTGATTCTTTATCATTTGGCCAACTTGCAACTATATGACAAATTGTTTATTTGTTTTGAAGGAATTTTATCAAACTTGTAACATAAAAATCTTATCAATCGATCATTCTGCACTGCATAGTGCATACATATTTCAACATTCCGCATTTTTTGGGCAATAAACATTCTAACTGGTCTACAAGAATAATTGAGAAAAAACATGGAGAAAAAATTGTATAAACTTTTGTGTTAATTAACAGTTAACACCTCTTTAATAGTATGACTTATTCTTATGGTTAAAGTGGTAATGTTAGTATTTACTAAATTAAACCGCAAGTCATCCTAAGTATATATAAGTCGTACTCGCACGTCACTTCTTTGAAATATTAGACACCCCACCTTGATCCTAAGTAACCTTTGCATTCCATTAACGATCTTTCATTTTACAATTTAATACACAGTATGCTTGCTATATAAATCACCTTCTGCTGTATTGTGTGAGTCAGTAGAGTGCAATGCTAACAACAGTAAACAATGCAGTGTGTGTTGACTTATTTTATGAGCCTACAAACTGTTGTCAATGCAAATTAGAAATATTTAGCTCCAAAGTCCTATATTTATTTTGGAAGATCATGCAAATAGAGAATGATAAAGACTGTGAGCTTGTAAAAGATGATATAGTACTAGGGACAATATCTTTCACAGAAATACTGGTATATATAAGCATACAAACATATGACTATGATATTACAAGTTCCACTTGTGCTATAGTCCTTCCGGTTCACCAGATATTCCATTTTCTTTCCAGTTTCTTCCTAAGAAGTGGCTTAGAAAGAAGGAAGTGTGTTCAGGGAAAAAAGAGGGGTGGGTGCAGTGGCGGAGCGTCCATACAGTCAGAGGGGCGAATGCCCCCCCTGAGGGACTCAAATGGACTGCTGGCGCCCTTTTCAGCTTTTTACCACTTTTTACTTATTCACGATTATAGACTTTTTTATTGCGCTCTCATCTACCTATTGACATTTGTCACATTTTGTTGGCGATGACACCTATTTATTCTTCATTTATCTGCAAATTAGCAAGGCCTGGAAAGGGTCATTTCCGGCGATCTCTGGAGTATCTTTACTCTTCTTACGCTCCGCGCCAACCTGTGGTGGCGCTCCGCTTAGATAAAGTCGAAAGTGCCCCTACAGACCATCCCTCGCCCCCCAACCAAACATTTTTATGAAAATTCGGGCAATATGCTCATAATTTTTCGGGCACCTACTGAAAGAAAAATAAATTGCAATGATGTAGCTAAAGGAAATGAATAGTTTAAAAAAAGATCTCCTTTAAAATGAAGTTGTAAGCTTGCCCGAATAATTCGCCATTACTAATGTAAAAAAGTTTTGACATAATTAATTGACCCTCCATGCTTTTTCTCAGTCTACATAAGACATTTCTTTGTTTACATTAGCATCCCACAGTATACTGCGCAACTTTCCCGGACCATACGGTACACCATGGCATGCGATGTAATAACTGATGCATGCCTATAGGCCTATGACATGTACATTAAGATGTTGAACCCGCGCGGAGCGGGCAAATAATTTTGGTTATATTTTTCGGGCAAGTCGTTACAGCCCCCCAAAACAAATTGGGCTCCTACGCCTATGTTTGGGGGTACTATCTTTACAATGCAATCTGAATTTCATGTAAAACAACCAGTCATGATCTGCCAGACAACCTCCAAACCTGATTATTAGTTTGGTCGTCTCGGACCATCAGACGACCATTATTACATGTGCCCTGTCTGTTGGCATATATACGACTGAATAGATTTTGAATTGACTGATACTTACGTCTGGGGACTGCTTGACTCCTCCGTCACATATGCCTGGTAAACTTCTTCAGTAAACTGTGGATCATGAGCCACTCCAAAGACCTGAACTTCTGCATTAAGTGTTTCTCCCCCAGCAGTAGCATAGACACTTAAAATGAAGATGTCATCTTCTACAAATTCGACAGAATCCTCTGCTACAACGGTTAACACACATCCAGTTCTTTGGTCCACCCTGAACCTGCCTAATCCATCCACACTTGCTGTGAATAAAAACAACAGCAAAGAGAGAGAGAATGAGAGTTCAAATCTCTAATCGCAAATATTCAAAATGAAAATTATTAAAAAATTTGATTTTAAGATGCATTTATTATCTTCTGTAAGGCATGTCTGAAAACAGATCTTGTGGTGCCAAATTTACGGCTCTAACAACTATCTATTTTACTATTTACATACTTCTGAATTTGTTTTGGACTATATGCATTCAGGGTTTTTTCTTTATATATATACATATATAGTTTAGTAGTATCGTTTAGTACGGGTGTTTTTTATATTGTTGCTTTTGGCTTTTACATTTTATGCCTTATTGGTTCTATATATTTAATATTTAGGTTTTTGTTACTATTTATTTTTTGGATTTACATATGTAAAGCACTTTGAGCAGCTTCGCTGATTATGCGCTATATAAATATTACTTATTGCTACAACTAAATGATGAAATATAAATTTGTCTAGAAGAAAAGTTCACAGGAAGTTAAAGGGATATACATTCTTGAAGAGCATAATATCTTCCACATTACTGCTAATTAAATACCACAGTATCTCAGTATCTTATCCCTAAATAGAGATATGCTTGGTTTGACAGGCTAACCCTTTTCTCACTCCAGGAAGTGGAAAAAAGTGTCTGGTCTGTAAATGTCCTAACGGAAGATGTCCTTAAGTTCAAAGGCTTTCCTTTCCTATATTTTAACCTTCTTGTAGAGTTATCCTGGAACTGTGGTAATTTCATTGGAATATTAACCTATATGCTATCAATGATTATCTAAACTACAGGATTTCATTAAAATATATATAAACTAGACATTTTATTTTCCTCTCTGGATAAATGGCTTGGACATTATAAAGAGCTCAATTGCTATGACGACATCATTTCACTCTGTGATTGCCAGATGCATTCAAAAAATAACACAACATTTTGACAAGAAAACGATTGACGACAATTTTCTTTTACGTAATATATCTACTTCAGCCACTGAATTTATCCCTGGTTTATTAAATTAATGGAGGTACTGACTTGTTCGTAGGAAGTAGTTAACCTCGGCCTCTTCACCATCCACAGCGGCACTGAGTGTATAAATGCAGGCATCATTAGGGGCATCTGCTGGAACAACTGCAAGGTATGGGTACGCTCTCATGGTCCATTCCAGTGTCGCCTGAGCAGTTACAAGGATCGTAAAATCAACTTTGGTAGTATCACCTGTGAAGGCATATATAATGACAAAATTGAAGTACTGGCAATGATACATTAAAAGCAGTCATATTGTATACCAATTGCCTTAACAGAACTGGAGAACGAATGCCAACATTGTAAAGTCACGTGAGGTAACCTATTAATTTTATTAAACTGAAAAACTGAAACTGAAAATCCAGACTTGTCCAAATTCTCTCTTGACAACCCCCCCCCCCCCCTTCTCCTCCTCCTACCCCTCTCAAGCCAATCTACTGCTTACCAAAAGGAGATTCTTCTATGAAACAAGATACCTGAGATTATTACTAATTTTCTACAATCATGAAAAAATTTAAACCAAATTCACTTCAAATTGGTCTTGTGTATATGCTTAGTGCTAATTAATTTAGTTACTGAATAAATCCTTCAACTGTAAATAATTGCTTTAACCAAACAGGAGGCAATTACAATAATTCAAGACGTATTGTGAAATGTGGCCATTTTGAAGTTATTTAATGTTTCTTGCACAATGAAATTTGAAACTAACTAGCTCTTTGACTTAGCAATTCCTGCAACTGTAAAATAATTGCTTCAGGCAAACAGGGGGGCAATTACAACAATACATGTTTTGTGACACGAGGCCATTTTGAAGTTACTTAATTCTCCTTGCACTGTAAAGAAATTTGAAACTAACTAATTTTTTGAGTTAATTTTGATAAATTATCTTTTATAATTTAATTAGTAGTAAGTAGTAATTAAGCAGTAGCGACACAAACAAAACGTCACTTGCAAGCAACGGATAGTTAACTCTTTCAGAGGGCGGCACGCAGTTTGGGGCGAGTCTTCAATGCCTTTAAGTAACATGTAAAGTATACAGTAAAACTCTGGTCATACAACTGATCCTACGCAGATCAAGAATGCTAATTGAAGGAATGATCAAACAGCAGAAGGCATGACCTTACCTACTGAATAAAGATGAGGCACTTTCTCATTGGCCAAGAAGAAACACACCTCTCTTACAGGTGGGATAGTCGGGATTATAGCAGTATAACTGTTTTATGAATCAGCTGCATATTAAATTTGGATATTTTTTATACATGATGTGTTACTGTATCAAAAATATAGCCAGAAATGACTTTTCAAACGACAAGACTGTTGGCTCAACACTTCTTTTACTCTGGACTTGACAGATTTTCCTTACAATTTTTGACAAAGTCCTGGCTGACCATATGTCAACCAGACTACTTAGAGATGTTAAATATTTAAGGAGTATTAAACCCAACAACTAACATTGCTTAAGTGATAGAGATAGAAATGGAAAACTTCCACAAACAGGCTTTGATGCAGGGGAAAATTATTCCGTTTGGGAGATATCATCACCTTTGTTCTTTGACACAAAAGACTAAAGACTTGATTTGAGTCAACAGGTCACACATATATACTTTAATGAAAGGGTAATAATGTTTTTTCTTTATTACATTGTTCAGTTGTTCTACTCTTGGTCAAATGATGATCACCTACAATGTTGCGTTGTCGATAATGTTTACATGTACCAAGAAAACTAAGCAAAACAAAGGTTCTAGTCTTTTACTTTCTATAATTGGTACTATGACATCATATAGATAAATTGGCGGTATTCCAGTCCTATGATATGACTTTTAGATAGTCTCCAACATCATGCAAACAGAGCAATTAGAGCTCTTCAGATATTTCAAAGAGTATCATGAAACATCAGCTAGGGGTGAGTGGCTGGAGTAGGGATTGCCTTGATATTGATGCAGCATCATTATATATGAAGAGACTACTACTCTACTACTCTACTACTCTACTCTACCACTCTACTTTCCCAACATTTTTTAATTTTACACCTCTTTTTTTTCTCTCCTTTCCCTTTTTTGTTGTTGTTGTTGTTGTTGTAAGTCCCTAGTCATAATCTAATAGCAAATCCCCTCCGCTAAGATCCAAGATAGGATTTCACTGTAAGGTTTGAACATGGATTTCCTACTTCACATATACGTTTGCGGACAAATTACACACGACATACCTATATTATCATTTTCGATGATGATGACCAACTCTTCAACAGGGCTAGTCTTACTGTCCAACGCTCTCCTCAAGGTCAATGTTCCGTAGACACGATCAATTGTAAACTTTGATGACGATTCATCCTCGATTGCAAATGTGTACGGTAAAGATGACGGAGGTTGAGATACGTCCACAGTGTAAACTACACTTCCGATGGCAGTGTCCTCAGAGACCGTTATTGATGTCTCCCTAAGTGTGACATCCCTCTTTGTACGTCTCCTGTTCTCTCCGGGAGGGCACTGGGGCCACAGTTGGTGTCTCTGATTGTCATCCACCAATGCTGGTTCAACCACATGTAACCTTAAGTTTATGACCCACCTGCAGTCTTTACTGTATGCTTGCAAAGACAAATCCACGGTTTCGATGGTTGTCTGTCGTAAAAGATCATTTTGCATCAGAATCAAATTCCCATTTAGCAGTTGAAAATCATCCGTGTGAGGCACTAGTTCTAGATGGGATCCATCCAAAATAAATGAGCATATAGTCTGTCCGATGGGTGTATACCTACTGAGATAGCAAGAACTCTCTTCGGCTGCAACAAGGAAACAACCGCTGACTATAAGCAGGGTAGCTAACAATGTGAGTGTTCGCTCACCGGGCATTCTGATATAGTCCACCACTTCTCCACACGTCTGGTATTAAAAGTGATGCCCTTAATTGAAAAGATCAATAGAATTTTCTTAAGATGAGTTTTAAAAAAAGGAAACAAACATATAAGTCCATCCTTTTGTATATATAAATTTTGTAAAAGAGAGGAAAGTTTTGGCCAAAAGTGGATCCCTCATTCTGGTGCACTATAATTGTAGGCTACCAACTCTATTAGCTATCAACTGGTATTAATATGATAGACCATCAGCATCACAGGGTAAATTTTTATTGGTCCTCCAGTTGTTCAGAATGACCAAATCATAGTTCAGACAATCAAAATAAGCTTTGGAGGTAGTCTGACTGGTTGTTTACATCAAATTGAGATTGCAATGTAATAATAAATACCCCAAAATAAGTCAAATTAGTTTCATCCCCAAAGAAGGCTGGTTTTCTATTCACCTATAGACATCTCTCTTACAGTCTCATCTACATTGATGTTATTTGGTTACATTTATCTCGGACAACCATAAAATTAGCTCTTTGGACAATCAAAAGTATGGCCTGGTTGTCTGAGGGACAACCAGAGAAAAACCCTTTTAATATTTGCAGTAGCATGGACTTGTATCAATTTTATTAGTTGTGCAATGCATTTTAAATTGAGATGAACAATGTCATTTGATCTGAATTAAAATAAGTTTTAGAATTATTCTGGGCATTAATTTTGACATCACCCTTCAGATGACTTCAACTCCACAATAAGAAGTCTCCTTGCATTCTGCATAGGACTTTCTCAAACAAGTAACTAAATGACCTGCAGGCTGTATGTATACAATATCCTTTACACATTGTTCAAGCTTTCAAAATATTGACCTTTGACTTCAAGTCTAAAACAAATGTTTCTAAATCTGTTTGCCTCCCATGGGAGGGGAGAGTTTCCAAGTCACATAAAAGTTAGAGATAACATGCTTGCATGTTAGAATTAAATGATATAGACAAATACCACACATGCACATTGTCTTTATAGACAATTATTGTATTTGTATTGGCCGTGGCTATTCTTACGACTAGTTGTAACAATTATCTATAAACTATTCTTACGACATCGGCGAATTCATGCCGATAAAGTAAATAAAGCAACTGCGCGTGTAGTAGGGTTAACCCTAACCCTAACCTTAAACCCTAACCCAAACCCTTACCCTAACCGGAAATGATTGTTACTCATGGTCGTAAGAATAGTACTCCTGGTTGTAAAAATAGCAACTGCGCATGCGTATTCGGAAATTATTCTTACGACTCGTCGTAAGAATAGCCACTTTGATTTGTATTTACAAATGTTTAATCCAAATTTATAAAGCAGTAGGTGCATTTCAATTTACTGATATTGCTATGTTTTTAACAATCATGTTCATCAAACATTTTATTAATGAAATCCAAAGTTAATGGTATTAAATCATATATAATACAGGAGATTTGAGCTTTACAGCCATACATAAAATGTAAGGTTACCTTTGCATTCGGTGGCATTGTCCATTGAAAATATCACTAATCATATAAGATTACTATTAGGCTTACAGTATGCATTCGTGTACATGAGACAAGCCTAGTGTTATTGGTTGTACTTAAAATTAATAACGTATAGTACATTAACATTACGACCACCAGATGGAATATCATAAAAGTGTAACTGAAAGTTCTACTATGCTAGCTAAGTAATGGTGACGAATAATACCATTGGAAACGTTTCAATAATAAAAGTGCCCACTTACCTCTTTCTTTTATCTGTATTTATCTTTGACTAGCATTAATATCATTCTTATTGCAACATAGTTGAAAACTTATGCAAAACACTGAAAACCTGATAAAGTTTAGAAAGATATGTAGACAGGTTTGCTGATGGCGAGTCCGTTACCACAGAATTGTAATTTTAAAGTAAGCGTCAGGCCTAGCGTTAACGTCGCGTACAGAAACCGTCGACCGTTTAATTTTCGTTAAATTAAGCCTACTCTTGTTTTACTCCTAGCGGGTCAAAGTCTATATATTCCTGACAAACAGCCATCCACCCAAAGCGGGCCTTTTGCATTACTCACCAATATTTGTTCAGCTAGATGAAAATCTTTCCTGAACCACAGGTTACAGGTTCAACTGATTAAGTTCCGACATCTTTATTTATAAATGCAAACTTTACTTTAGTCGAGGAAGTGTGAATGTACAACTTTTTTTTTTTGTTAAATTGGTACAGCACGCTTGTCATTAATTCATTGTGTAATACTTTAGTAAACAATGAAAAGTGTAAACATACACGTCCGGCGGTGATTTTTCGACTAATACCGGGAAAATTATTCAAATATTAAAACACCTGGTTACAACGACTGAATGGATAAAAGCGCCTGGCTTCCATATTTGTGCTGCTGGCAACGACCGATTTTTTGCATTTGATCAACTGGCCTAGGCATATGTAGATCGCTTCTAACCAGTTTTATTTTAAAAAAAAGTTGGCTAATCATCAACGCTGGGTTGAATAATATACGTAAAACAAGGTATTGATCATTTGATTATTGATCATTAATCAATAAGTTTTAACCAAGATATGGGTACTAGCCTACTGACAAAGTTCGCGTTTCACGTCGAAATCGGCGTTTCTCACGACCGCAGATTACATACACGACCAAAAGTATGGTGCCATTGTAAAACTCATGAAGTACGTGTTATACGTACCTATTGATACGACCAAAATTTCAACGCAAAATTCACTAAACACTCAATTACTCTTGCACTAAACAATCCACCGTTTTTCACTATTATTTTAAATTGTATTCGATCTGGGTTTTTTTTTAATATTGTTCTTTAGCAGGGGCGGGATTTGAGTTGTGAAAGTGGGGGGGGGGGCAAACATGCCAGCAAGACTATCTAAGCGGAGCGC
>JXUT01144461.1:0-14418 GCA_000934455.1 Apostichopus parvimensis
GGGGGGGGGGAGGGGATGGGAGAGAGGGGTAGATGGTTGCTCATTTGTAGCCTCTAAGGGAAAGTATGTGCATTACGTCCACACAAGGGATTCTGCAAAACATCAAGCATCACCCAATTTGTAAGATGGTTATTTATACGGTGATCAAACTTCACTTACCAACTTCAATTGCACAGAGGTAGTGGAAGGCTTTCTTACATCCCTTAGTCCTACAGCCTAGGGTGGCTCCTTTATCTTGGCAGCGAGTACACTCCTAGATGAGAGAAAATCAGAAAATTTAGATAAAAAAATAAAGATGTAGGACCTCATCAAAAAATGGAAAATTTGTAGAAGAGCCTTTATCAACTTAAATTTAATTAAACACAGAAATAACCAGTAACTCTGGAAAGCTGTAATTTTACCATGTTGAATAACCACAAATGTATGTATATAGGGAAAAAACCAAATGGCTTGGCAGACTTTGACACTTCTAGGCTGGTAAGTGGCAATCTTAATCACAAGTTTGCTGAATTCTTTACTTATCTACGAAGACATGTGGCAGGATAGGTAGATGGAGAAGGCAAGTTTCATGCAGACAGCTAAGATAGATGAAATACTGTAAAGTACATGGACAGCTAATACAGATGAAATACTGGCAAGTACATGGACATCAAAAGGGACAGTGGTTACTACCCTGTGCCTTTGGTACTGTATATAACACATAATGTACTTCAAGGACAGAGGTTAGGTAAACCAGTGATCTAATACCCTAGACGAAAATAACACTTAGAGTGGGAATGGCCTAGTATACAGCCAATGGTGGCTTCTAGCTCATCCTTGCATGCAAAATGGCTATAAGGCAACAACTCTTCACACATGATGAGGAGATGTTGACAAGCGCTCCTCCGCACTGGAGATTTTTACCTCCTGCCTGTAAAAAACTCAGACTCTCCTTGTTTAAATAATCTCTGCATGAAAAGAATGACATACAGTGACCTTCAGAAACTTTAATACTAGTTACAGTTATTCCCTATGGCCACCATATGCTAGTAAGACTCCAAGGATCATTGCTATCAGTGATTTTACCCTGCTTTATGAACTCTCTCATCCCCTTTTGCAAAAGCAATTTTACTCTCACTGAAAATTGTTCAACTATCCATAACTCTTTAATTGACAATCATTCATAGCTCATTTTTGGAAATAATTGGATTGAGAGAACACTTAAAATAAAGAATTCTTAAAATTGGTATTAGCGATGACTATAGATTTGTTTTAATTTGTTCTTCCGATAAGATGGAATGCCTTGTGATCACATCCAGAATCCACGTCTTTAGTTGTTCCCAAACAATTGACTGGAAATGGATCAAACATTGGACATGGAAATGGATCATCAAATAATGGAACATTCCAAACTTATCAAAGTGACAAATTCTAAGGACATAGACTATAAAAAAAATAGGATTACAGAACAATGATACTAATGAAACATTCTGTCACACCACTGTACCCAAATTGAAAATGTACACTTTTAAGAGAGTCAGTGGGGCTTCCAGAAAGCCAGCAATACCAAAAACAGTCATGTATGGGTCCACAGATTCTTTCACTGCCATCCTCCAAAACCATTTTTTTCCTCACTGAAACATTTCATCCTTCAATTTATACAGCCTGCACAGTGCACACTGTTCTGGGAATACTGTTATCGAAAAATGCATCTGTCACAACACATACAGTACATCTAATGCACTGTACAGTATGTGAATCACGAAAGGCTGGTGATGATTTTATCAGTGAGTGCGGAGTTAAACATGGAAGAAGTTAGGCAGAGAACCTTCTTCAGTATACTGTACTGCTGCTGCACATTAGGTGCATGTACACTAACTAATGTAGCAAACCAGTTTTGCAATCGATGCATACATATTGAGAAAAACATCGCAAACAATTGTATCAAATCAGTGAATAGAACCCTACCAGGAGAATTTAACCTAGTGATGAGGTTAACAGCTTCTTTTAATATAATTTGCTCTTGAGTTAAGGCTATAAAGTAGCATTTTTTCTTAAGTTGATGAAGGACCTGTAACCTTCACTTAAAAGCAGGAAATTACTTGAATGAATGGTGAATGACATCTGTGGAGTATCCATGGCAACATCATTTCTTATATTAATAACCATTATAGCAACTCCAAAAATTAGCAAGCAGCTGGTCTCATCAACATGTGCAATAACAGGATAGATAGTAACAGAAGCATCATAACTTACCACCAGCGTGGCTTCTCTGACCGCTGCGTGAAGTCCATAGAGGGTCCCACCTATGGCAAACACCCCCTGGGACCAGATGAGACAGTCTTCATGGACCCAGACCTCGTCTCTCTCCATCTCTTTCTCCATGGCTCGGTCCTTTGGCGATGTCATTCCAGACGTGCCGCTATCGTCATGCTTTTGTCCTTTAACAGGAAACACTCTCACAACATTAAGGTTAGAGGGAGGTGGGCTTGAGCTTAGAAATGTGGGGCCATTTTTAGTTTTGCCCGGGTAAGTTTTGAGAGCTTTTTGGTTGCCTTTGGCATGTTCATTTTTTGAAGGCATCTTCCTGTGTGGAGGTACTTTAGAAGACAATGAATAGCTTGGAGTACTGTGGTCCTTCTTCATATCGTGTGCACTCTGAACCTGTTCAAAATGGAATCCAGTGGGATAATACGGACCAAAGAGGTCACCTAACGGACCGTAGAAAGAACGCTTACCGCAGAACGCGCATCGCCACTTCCCACGAGGGTGAACCGTAATGGTGGAAGGATCGGCAGTGGGTCCTTTTGAAGTCACCGAACTGGGAATGCCGAGCATCCGAGGAGCCCTCCTGTACTTGGAAGGACCGCTGTCGGAATTGATAACCTCCGATGCTAAGACGTTATCTAGACTACCCCTGACGTTTATTGTGGGACCACGACTTGGGCTGTCACTCTGTTTGGTCTTCTTCGCTTGTTGCAGATGCTTAAACTTTCGTAACGCCTGCTGTTCTTCGACATCTAGGCTGGCAAGCTGCTTGTTTCCTTTCTTCTTGCCATGTTTGGATAAATGATCTTTTTTGGATTTGGATTTGCTGCCAGGAGGCCTACCCTTCCGCTTTTTCAAAGGCAGGGTTGACTGGTCTCCCGTCGGCAACTCTTCAACTGGCCTTTTCCTCTTGAGGTTTGGGTGCATGTTAGGCCCTGGCAGTCTCAAGGGAGTGATGATGACAGAAGCCTCATTAAACTTTAATTGGGATTCTTCCTTGGCTATTAAAAACATTGGACCTTGGGAGTTTGCATTAATTGGACTAGGCACCCTCTCCTTTCGTCCAGCAGTGTTCACTCCAGTTCTCAGTGGTTGTTCAGACACAATCTGGCCTGGTTCTTCCCCTTCATCTACATTCTCCTTTTTAACATGTGGGATTTGTGTGGTAACTAATGCAGTCCTGTTTAACTTTGCCTTCCCACTTTGCAAGTTAACATCATTATTTTGCACTGACACAACGTCCAGCCCCACCGCACCTTTATTCTTACTAGCTACATTGGTGATGGCAGGGACAGTCTCAACAACCACACATGGTTTCAACTCCGGGGTCGAACATGTCTGTGACTGACCAACCGCAGTCCTTGTTGCCAAGTCATTCTCCACCTTTGGAACAATTTCCCCACAACTTGGTGGTGCTGGCTGTAAATTAACACTCGAAGAATCCAGACCTGATCCTTTTGAAATAGACTCTAATTTATTACAGTCAGTAGTGCCATGACTATTCGTAGTCTGTAACAGTTTATCGGCTATTTTCTTTTCATTATCGCTTATATTAAGCACGTTATTCAGCCTGACTTGACAGTTTCTACTAGGATTCAGGTGTCCATCCTCAGCGATATGATGCCCATTTCCCGTGGTGATTACTGGCTCGTTTTTGTTCTGTGGTCCGTTTTTCCTGTCTTGTTCCACCTCTCTCTGTTCTTTCTTCACTTTCGGAAACGATTCTTTTGCTGTCATCTCTCTGTTTGCTGGCCCATTTTCCCCTTCCGCTGGGTTGGGAATCAACGTTACGATACCTTTCACATCTTTCTTAGCTACAGTCTCTTCAGATGGATTTTTGATCTCACTTCCACTTTTCGGTTCATCCTCGTGAGCTTTGTGGATCTCAAGAACATTTTGTACATTCTCACCAAGATTAATCTCTACATCTTCGTCGCTTTCCTTCGTCCCTTCCATGGATAATGCCTCTCTTTTGTCAGCGACATCCTTGGACCGAGGTTCACTCTGATGATCTAATTCCTTGATCCTATCTGTGCTGACGATAGTTCTTCCGTGTACTTTACAACCAGAAGAAGAACTGTTTGTTTTGTTTTCTGCAGTAATATCTTTTTCCTTCGTAGGTACCTTGTGACTACTCTCTTGCAATGTATCTCTGTAGGAATTAATTTGGTTGTTGTTGCTACTGCTGTTTCTGCTTCTGCTGCCGGTGCTTAACTCTTGGCTCTTTACGCCATTCATTAAGACTCCTTCTGCTCGGCTGCTTCGCTCGTTTCCCACCGCCACGACTTCTTCTTCTTGCCTGACGGAAGGACCGGTGTTGCCATCCGCCTCCACAGGAGCAGCAGGGTTTTTATTGGAATGATTGATAGATCTCGCTGTGGCTCTCTGCTGGTCGTATGCCTCCAATATCCGACAGCCTTTCACAACACTATCGTGCGCTTTAGTTACAAAACTGGCCTCTACTTTTTGAATACTCGAATCTGGCAGACGCCCTTCGGCGAGCCTATTTTCGTACTGGCTAAATTGTTCTTTGATGCCCTGCACAGACTCTGAGGATGGATGTTGTTTTGGATGGTTCTCTTTCACGATAGGCTCTCCCAGGACTGCCACCATTTCTTCAAGCTTTGGCAGTGACCCTTTATCTTTTTTGACACCTTCCTGTTTGTTCGGTATCCTCCTATCTTTGTCAGGGATGTTACAGTTTGGTGGTGGGGGCGGGGGTGCTGCCTCCGCCTTGGACTGCTTGGCTAACGGAGGTGGAGACTTTGAATGCACTAGTTCCACGTAAGGTGGGGACTTAACCCTCTGGTCTACCAGATCGGGCGGTCTGTTCCTCGACATTGGCGGCATAGAGTGCTGGGGGTTCATACCCTGATTGTTGTTGTAAGGTGAATACTGAAACGTTCGATTTACTCCGGGAGACTTTGATGTTGAATATACATTTTGCTGCCTCTCACTGACTGTCTGCGGTGGCATGGACTGCCCATATGCTATGCTGTTCACAGACGACGGGCTGCTGCATGTGAAGGGTATCGGCGATGAGGTAGGCAGACTCTTGGGACTGTGTAACGCCGCTGGTGATCTCATGTTCCGTGAGGGTAACGGTGAACTGTGCGACATCTGTGTGGCGCTCGTCTGCAATCCGTGCCCGTACATGTTGTTCGCCGGCGAGGCGTGACTGTTGGAGTACACACTGCTTCCTTGCATCATTACTGGAGATGGAATGGTCGGGCCGGCACTGGCCGATCTCGGATAAGAGGCGCCGTGATGACCGTTGGGGCTGCCGATACCTCCCCCCATTACGGGACTAGGCGTAGGGATCTGTCTTTGGTAGTGCCCAAAGCCAGGACTGATTCCATAACCAGGACTTTGCAATGCACTGGTAGTGTAGTCAGAGGCAGCTGTGCTGTTCAAATGACTGGGCTGATAGAAAGGAAGGTTTTGCGGAGTCCTACCGGGACTGAACGGATGGTTATGGTACTGATGACTGCTCGGATAGCTATTCTGAGGGTAGGTTCCTTGCGCTGCCATCTGGGGCTGGGCCATCAGAGAATCGTCCTCGGTGAGGGCCCGCATCATGGGACCCATCTTAGGGTTATCTGCCATCATACCCAGAGAATCAGCGACCTGCTGCTGGGATGGTGTGGCATGCGGGTAAGCATGTCCCGCCATGCATGCCAAGTGGCGACTGAATGCGTGGCTGGTTGGATCCATGGCAGTCGAAAGGAATGTCAAGTTCAGGTCATCATCTTTCTGTCACATCATTCTGGAGAGAAACAAAGAAACAAGATTTCTCTGAAAAATTCAAAATGCAACGGAAATCAAATCAGTGCACTCTTTATTCTTTATGACAATGTTACAGACTTTCTACTGATATGATTTTCAAAATATGAGCAAATTTAAACCACACATCTGATTTAAGGACAAGAGCTCTTTGGAGAGCTCTGCCGAACAGCGGAATTTCACTGTTCGTATAACACTGTCCTCATCAGCATCTCACCTGTCTAGGTCTACTCATGGTCTTCAAGATATTAACTATTTAAAAATATCCAAAATATCCAAAATGTTTGGAAATGTACCTTACTCACTACTCACTGTTCACAATGAGTTTGCCTCCTGGCTTTAAGTACTAATACTGTAATTAATGTTAGTTTAACAATGTTTCATTGAAATTCTTGATGTTATTTGATTGAAAAATCTTCTATCCAAAGATTTACATAAACAACAGGCCACCCATGGATGGAGTTTCAGCATGAGTTAAAGTACCATGAATTGGCAAGTTTGCAAAACATTGTACGGCTATAACTTGAGACCATGTACAAACTCTTGTTTTCCAACAGACTATTGACATATTGTTAAGTTCTTGCATATTGTGATAAGCTGACTACAGTATAACACTATAAGGCTATCTGTGAAAGAAGAAGCCTAGAATACATACAGTAACATATTTCAAGAAACAAAAATGCTGTTCAGTAGCCATTATAAGTCAAACAACAATGGCAGGTGACAACATTCTAGGGCAGATTGGTATTTATGTTTTACAGCAAATCCTACACTGTCCAAGTCATTACTTATAATTTTGACTTGATTTGCCCATTTTATGACAATTTCATGCAAAAACAGTGTGTTGCTTAGAACAAAGACAACTATTCAATAAACTAGGCCTTGTAAGTAGTGAATTATTATCTGATTCTAAAATAATATCTCACAGACACTTTGGAACATGTATGGGTGTTAATCACATGTGACAAACATAACAAAACTGTATATTTTTTCTCCATGTAGAATATTAACCTACTGGTCATGAAGCTACACTAGTGAACGACACTATGATGGAATTTATAAGTGATATAATAGATATATCATTTATAATCATCGCAAAAAAAGAAAAAAAAAGCTGCTGCTTTAAAGCAAGGTTTCTTGGTAGTAGAGTATGTCAATCAAGAAAGACTTCCTTTTTAAATTATCCAAACTGAAAAGAAATCTTGTCCAACACTGTTAATCAACATCGGTTGGTATGAATACGACGGAGTGGATGCTTTTAGTACTGTAAATAGACTGGCTGTCCCGTGGGACGACCGCAAGGATACTGCGGCTTTCTGGCAAGAAACTGTAGCACATGCAGAGTCGACCTTTAATCAGGGTCTATCTATAATTAATGACAGTCTGTTTCACCATGGTTTCACATACATGTTGTAGAATTTGAATGATGCAAACATGTATTCATTCTTTTTAATTTCTTTTTCGTTCATGGATCACACAGTATTTCTAAGTTGTTGTTGTCCTAAGATCTTGTCTGTGGCAAAAGGTACTGTACAGTAGCACACAGTAACATACTGTACAGTGCTAGCCCACAACTGCACATGTATACAGTAGCAGTCCACTGTTCTGTGTAAATGGTACACACAGTATTGTGAAGCAGCATACAGTAGTACTGTAGCAAATGTATACAGGACATTAGTACCACACAGTAAGTACCAGTGAGCTGCTATATATCTAAACAGCACCTCCCTCCCTGGTAGTACCAGAGCACGAAAGAGTGCATTCTATATAGTAGAACTTAGCCTACAAGTCTTTAGCTGGGTTCAATTATTAAATAGAACTGTAACAAGTTGCAAACATCCCAAGTTTTATATCAGCCTTATAAGCTCAGGGAAGGTGTTTTGTACTATACATCAGCGCCAGTTGATAACCTGCAGAAGCGCAATCTTTGCACATATTGTGTGCCACGTTAATGAGATGCATATATTCAGCATTACCAAACCATATTACTATGGCAACCACTACACTGCTCTATGAACCTGAGGCTATTATTTTTGCATAGGATAAGGATTCTACAGTGTATATTTTATACACTACTGTACATGTAGCAATGCCTCCCAAAATTTAAAAAACAAAAAGAAGTTTGGAGTTACTGTACATTATTTAACAAAAACTCAATCAAGCCATAAAAACGTGAGACTACTGTATTTCACTATAATGTGGTCAATTAAAAGCCCAACAACCACATAGGCTCATGAGACACACACTGTACACACACAGCCATCACTGTTATCACGACATCATGGTACAAACTTTGAGGGAAATATGGTATGCTATCTTCTTCCAGCATTAAGCGTTTCCCTAGCATAGTACAGTACAGTGTACACACCCTGGTAAAAAGACCAACAAGCAAAATGACATCATTTCACACTGACAGCAGGGACCTCACAGACTCATGTAAATTACACACCATCTCAGCCTTGCCATTTATCCTAGAGCTTTGACATCTCTTCATAAGCTATATACTAGGCTACTCTAATAGTTAAGCTGAAAGCACTGAGCATCCCTTGGCATACAGGCTGAGAGGAAAACAGAAAGAGAGAGAGATATTCCCTCCTCTTCAGAAGAAGCAAAGAAAAGAAAAGAAAAAAAAACAGGGGGGAGTAGATTGAAGTTCAAGAAGAGGATGCAATTATGATGGTCTGTGCAGATGGCTGCTCACTGGAGATAATTACATGCAGTCTCTCTAGGTAGAAAAGGTTTGTGCTAGGAAATAATGCACAAGCAACAGAGGCCTCCTGCAAGGGAAGTCTCCAGCTTCTGTTGGGAGAAGATAGCAAAAGGTCCTTGAGAAGCAGCTGTTGAGCTGAACCACAGACAGAGAGCAAAGAACTCAAATAGCATTATTTTTTTACAGCCAAGAGCATAGAAGACTACAGTATGAATATTAAGGTTTTATTGACTCTCTACACACTTTCCACATTTTTTTTTGTTTTTCCAAGGATAGTGTGAAAAGTGAAGACACATTACCATTTACCAATTGATGTCCATTTTATACCTTGTAAGAAGAGGTGACCACAAAAAAATTATCGCCATAGCTTTGTCATTATTACAAGAATTCCTGGTAGAAACTTTCCTTTCCTATAGCTTGTGATGTATGACACAAGAAAGCAAGGTTAGACACACAGACAGCGTGTTATTGATTTTTACTAGCTACAATTGTTGGAAACGAAAATTGTAGACATTTTTACTAGTGTTTGCACGGGTTATCCGGATACCCGGGTACCCGCCCGACGCGATACTACCCGGTTCCTAATTTATTACCCGAATCCTACGCAAAGTGTGATTTAAAAAAAAAAAATTTGGCAAACTGACGGTTAGGCAGATTTCCCATTGACTTAGTGTGGTGTTAGGCTACCATGTGGTCGATGATAACAGCAATAACGAAGGTAACCACCCTGACGCGATACTACCCGGTTCCTAATTTATTACCCGAATCCTACACAAAGTGTGATTTTTAAAAAAAAAAAAAGTTGCAAACCGATGGTTAGGCAGATTTCCCATTCACTTAGTGTGGTGTTAGGCTACCATGTGGTCAAAGATAACAGCAATAAAAAAAGTATTCCATAGATATCTTACACCTGCGTCACAATTTCAGCTATCAAACAGATGGCTAGGCTAGATACCCCATTGACTTAGTGTGGTGTTAGGCAACCATGTGGTCGAACGTAACAGCAATAATGAAAGTAATCCATGGATATCTTATAACTGCGTCATAATTTCAGCGAATAAACAGATGGTTAGGCTTAGCCGGCTAGATTTCTCATTGACTTAGTGTGGTGTTAGGCAACCATGTGGAAGAAATTATTATTTATTCATTCGTTTATTTCATAGAAGGAAAAGCTGACAAGGAATTTCACGAGATGTTTATGGATTATAGACGGGATAACTAAAAAATAATAATCGCAAGTGGCTTTTTACTGATCGTTTATTCCAAATGCGATCAAATTGCGCGAATCGCGCAATTTCGCGGCTAATGCGAACCTTGGGCCTGCATAATAGATAGTAGTAGTAACAACTGTTTAAGAGCTAAATTGGATATTTATATGGTCTCATCCAATAGACGTGTAGAGCAAGCATAAGCAGCGGCGGCAGTGCGATGTTAGTAGTAATGTTAATTATATGAAGTTATTAACAAGTTAATGAAAGAAACAAAAGCAAATAGAAATTATTGAAGAAGGTACCTTATCTTACACCTACTTATTTGAACATGAAAACATTGTCAGTAGAGAATATAATTCATTTATTATAGCATCCAATATGTAATTTCTTGAAAATCGTGATACACGAGGGTAAATAATTTTTTCCGGGTACCCGTATACCCGACGGGTAACGGCTCTCGGGTACCCGGTTCCCGATTTTTGGACCCGTATAAACACTAATTTTTACCATTTTGTCAATTCAAAATACAAATTCGATCAGTGTTAAAACAATAATGAGTGTTTTTCTTTTCTCTGAATGCCACTATGTCAAATAACTTCTTTTCATTTTATTACTGAGAAGCTGTTATGAGCGAATAGCAAAGTCTGTTTGGGGTTTCAGCCTCAATAGACTACAATCGTTTTAATTAACGTTCTTACTGTATATAATAAAACAGAAGGGTATCAGAAAAGTCACTGATCCCATAAATACAATCGCATAATAATGTAAGAAAAATAGAATGACAAGTAACAAACGTATCAAACATATTTTTGTGAGATATTCTTTATCAGGTCTACAGTATCAGCGGTGGTTTTTGAACATATAATATTTTCCTCATTCCCAAAATGAATGCACTGCACTGTGGTTTACAAATTGATGTCTAAACCTGACATCCAATCAAATGCATTAAATCACCAATCTTACATTTAACTAGTTGGCATAAACTAAGAAGTTGTTAACACTAATGACCTATTACAAGCCTGGGATTAATTTCATCATTGTTCAGGACGTGAATAATTTTCACTTTTGGAAAACTACTAATTGGAAACCTGATGAATGTCACTTTTATGGACTAGTCTACTAGTAACACAGTACTGTAAGAGTGTGCACAACTTCAATATGGAACCAGACCTGTAGAATGCTAACTACATGTTTGTCTGAATATAGCATCCCTCTAATGCACAATAACTCACAAACACTTTTTTATGAAGGCTGAAGGAGAAGGTCATGCATGGCCACTATTCTTTTCTGAATGGCCTTGATGCCAGTAAAATTGAAAAGAATTTGTTTTTATTATTTTTGGTTTCTACAGTACTTATGGTAGCTGAGTTGATCATCAAGTACAGTACCATGCCCACTAGTGAATGCCATGAGATTAACAGTCCTTAGAATCCGACAGCTACAGTAATCCTAAGGTGGGATTTACTTGACCAACATTCCAGAGAGAAGGGTCTTACTGTACATGGTGTTTAACAGGAAGTTGTTAGGATGGAGATACAATTTATTTTTAGCAATAAAATTGTGTACTGTACATATTGCACAGCAGTGTATCCTTGCAGGAGAATCCAGACCACCTTGGAAGTTTTAGCATGCCTGGATTTTACAGACTGTAATACACTCATTTTTAAGTAGAATACTGCATGGTTTGGCAAAAATCAATATAACTGTAGTAGCTTAAATATCATGTAAATAACTGCAAGTTAAACTTCAAGGTGGTCTGGAAACTCCGGCAAGGATGGTTTTGCGGTACTAAGTAAAAGATTTTAACCTGGTTACTACACAAAAAAATTATGTAACATACACTGCCAATTTTACTTTTCAGCATTCAAGCTACAAAGTTCATGTGAACCGTCAAACTGTACAGGAATCAACAAAGTCTGACTCAATAATATGACAATAATCCTCATTAGTTCCACTGGCTTTGCTGTTTGTACGGCAAAACTGATAACATTATGTACAACCTACATACGGTACTGTTCAAACATCTAAAAACTGTATGCAAGCATTGGTCGAGATACACAATCACATCTCAACATGAAGGAATTTAACCCGTCTTCTCTACAATCTTGATATAATGTTTGAACATATCTAGGACACCATATTTCTTCCCAGGGATGTCTCTGAGGTGTACTGTATGGACCCTTGGGTATATGGAGGTATATTGCACAAAGCTTGTAAAAGTATCATGCCCATGATATACAATGTGGAAATATTGGAAATATGGTCATAATATGGAATATTTGTCATGATCAAAACAATATTGTCATTATCATAGAAGATATGTTCTTCCTTGGACTGTCCATACAGGATACAGTATACTATATGGAGGTAACAGTATACAGTACATCATAAAACTTACTGGTTTAGATATTTACGAGTGACAAGCTTTCCGGACTCCTCACAATCTTGTGAGGAGACAGGTAAGCGAGGAGCGAAGTAAATATACCATACCCTGAAGGTATAAACAGTACCACATAGTACTACCATACATACAGAATACTGAATATATAGATGCATACAGTACAGCATTAAATACGATAGAGTGTAGAGCATACATACTACACTGTGCCTCTTTCCCTGAACATTGTCAAAATAATGTAATAATTTCATAATACACTATGGAGATACATCACAGAGCTACAGTATAGTAGCAAGGATATACATCACATGTATGCAACTTGTTTCATGTTACATGAGCACATAGCAGTTCAATGATCAACACAATCCTGTACTAGTGACACTGTACAGTATAAACCATCATCCATAGAGCTTATATCTACCCGGCCCCGTTGTCCACTAAAGTATGTCTACTATATATACCTACTGTAGAGATACCCTGAAAGAATAGAGCCATAAATTACTGTCAGTTTACCTTCCACCAACATGAACAACACTAGGCTGCCTGGAATGAAGTCTCGCTGCTCTTGGCACCAAGTAATGACATCTCCACACATGGAGCAGGTGGCTGGTGATGGGAGGGATGGTAAGTTGATTCTCAGAGAATTATCAAAACAATAAGTCTGCCATACCAAACATACCACAGCCAACCATACTGTACTTGGTGACAAAGAGCTTTTTCAAGAGCTGGGCAACTTTAAAGGAGCCTTCATATTGTACATGTATTATAAATATTTTACATACATGTACTCTACCAAGGCTAAGACAATTATAATTGTACATTGAAACTTCTCATCAGGTTGAATCATGACACTGCATTGTAATACATGTTACTCTGAGATGCCAAAAATAGCTAAGTATATGGAAAAAAAAGGAAATTACTTTGGCAGAGGTTAAAAAATTCTAAGAGAGTTGGCCTGCTATAACCCCACTGTACGCTATAATCGCCACAGTTTAATACACAAAACCTATTAACCAGGTAATAAAAAGTCATATACCTAACATTGGTCCTGACATAAAGCTTCCTTGATAATTAGTGTAGGCCTACAAACATGTGAACCTTTGCACATGATTTCAAACTGAAAAGAGCTATCATTCACCGTCACGTGCCTTGCTAACAACAAATTCTTCTCAAAACTCTTAGGTTACTTCATGTCAATCAAGTACAATAATCTCAGCAGCCTAACCTGTACTATACTGTACATACAGCACAAGTGGCCTGATTTACAATATATACGCAAGAAGCAAAAGCTGGAATTCTAACGGCATCTGGCAGATTTATTTGTTTGATTTATGCGGAGTGAAAATTGCTGTTATCACCTTTTGCTACGGCCAACTCCACTGAAATTTATCCTTTACTCCGTTTTTCGATATTGCGAAGGCAACGACGATATAGTGGGAACATTTTTAAGCGTGTGATGCGATGGGTACGAGTTTTCTACAGTTATGCTTAGCACATACACAGTATACATATATAATTACTGTACAAGTGGTGTGTTCTTAGATCAGTCGTTGTGTGTTAAGTAAGTACAGTATGTATGGTAATTACTGTACATGTATGTACAATAGGAATAAACTCAATTGGAATAAACTACATTCCAGTCATTCTTTGTACCATACTTAAGAACAGTGACTCCTTTGTCACTCGACACAAAGAACCAAAACTAAATTGGAAAAACGCTGACATTGGTTCCTATCTATAGATAGCAGTAATGACAATAACTTAAGAATAGTGTGTAGTAATCCTATCTTTTCTTTCCTGTTCAGTTTTGACCAATATTAACAATGGCTTAAGCCTATTAGATTGTTCCAATGCAACATTACAAAGGTCCCATATTCTTTGCAGTATTTAGGTTGTAAGGAAGAGCAGTATTAACTTGTTGATATGCAAGAAGATAAACATTTACATACATCATGAAAAGTGTTAAATTTAGTACATTTATTGACATCGAGTAAACAGTGTAAATTAAACTTGTTGCCCCCTGACAAACCTCAAAGATATCATAGGATTGGGGTTCATCCAAGGAACAA
>JXUT01144501.1:0-16671 GCA_000934455.1 Apostichopus parvimensis
TCAGCTCCAGTTTTATTGGTAGCCTCAGCTCCAGTTGCATTAATCCTCTGAGCTACATTGTATTGGTAGCAGTTCTGGCTATATTGGTAACCTCAGCTCTGTGTGTATTAATAACCCACCGCTTGTTGCATTTTAGCAGTTACTAGCAGTGAGCAGTGAATACAACTTTTTGCAGTTAATACAGGATTTACAGTAGTTTTGAAAGATAGTATATCCTCTCAATGTTGTGTGTACAATTGACAAGGCCCCAGAATATAATTTTAGATATTTCTAGGTTCAATCTAAGAAGCACAGACAAGCAGGCCACAGAACAACAACAGTGACATATTTCTTTACTGTGCCCTTTCCTCTGAGAATATCTTAGGAAAATTAATCTTTAGAAAAAGTTGTCTATTTCAGAAATGATCTACCAAGAAATTTGTTTACCACTTAAAAAGTGTAAAGTAAGCTATAATGCCACAAGCTATATGCAGCTAATACGTTTACTTGTTTAAATAGTATCTGGAGTGTGGGGAACTAGTGAGGCCTAAATGTCACGTCTCAAGAACTGTTAATACTGCTACCAACCTGGTTTTTATTCCTGGGTTTTTTTCTTGAACTACTTTAAACAATTTCTTCGGACATTATACACCTTTCTTTAATGGAATTGTTAAGTCATAGCATATAGCAGGGTTCTGAAGTCAAACTGATAGTTAAAGTAAGCACCACTGCCTTGTTTAACATAATACATTGACCTTTTCAATGATCGTTGTTGATCCATATATTATTTGAAAGACGACTAAAATTTAGGCAAAGATGCAATTCACTGACACAGCAATCATCCGTCATTTCTTTTCATTAATTTATGTTTATTTATTTTTTATTTTTTTTCAAATGATCTCTAATAGTCTCGTTGTTTCCTCTTTCTAATTAATGTTTTAATTATGATGATGAATTACAAAATCTCTTTGGCAGCAGTTTTTTTGGGGGGGAAAAGTCATATTTCTGCATCTTCTTCCCCAAGAGGACTGGTTCTGCAGTCTTTAATTTTAACTCAGTTTGCCTTTCTACATTTAAAGGGGATTTTCAAGTTTGAAAATGCTGTGACCAACACAGTCAGTATCTCTTTATTCCATTTTCTAACAAATCACATTATGATCAATAAGTTTCTTTAGTAATACATTTGAAAACTGCATTTTGATATAAAACAGAAGAAAAATGTCATTTTATCTGTAAATCAGCAATACCTTGATGGTTAATGAGTAGACGCAGCTATCCCGCAAATTACAACAGTCTATCTTTATAAGTCTAGTCTCCTATTAAATGTAACTCCCAATAAAATGTAACATTTGAAAATGTCAATACCTTGATCCGTTTATAGCAATGTTAATGGTTAATGAGTAGACGTGAGCATGCTAAAGTCCTGTTCAAGTCATCATTTATTGATGTGGACGTGAAGGCCAAACAGCATTTGGAAAATGAAGTAAGCGAAATCTCAGAAAAGGTTTGTCTTGAATTATGAGGCTCGCCAGATCTTAAATTTTTCAGAGACGTGATCGGTTGACGGTTGTATCGTTGTATTTTTAATTGACTCATTTATATTTTTGAAGGGGGGGGGGATATTTTCTGTTTGAATGATGTACTGACCCTATTGCCCACTTCCCCCCCTCCCCCCCAAAAAAAATTCTCCCTCCCCCACAAAAAAAAATCTTGAAACCTTGCTGGAAATATTTTATAGAATAATCAGAAATATGCTTAAAAAGGTAAATAAACATAGATTAGTACTTGTATCCATTGTAACTGTTTATTGCCATTCTCAACTGTATTTGCAATTAGGCCAAACATCTGAACATCCCTTATTATCCAGTCACAGAGGGAGGGAGGAATGTACCTTTAACAAGAGGTGTGATGTAGATGCCACGACGCATCCATCAGGAGATGTAAATGAAGGGAAGATTACTATTATAAAGTATCTTGGCATTGGGCAATCATCATAAACCATGTCGATAACAGTGCCTGCATGCCATCGTTAGTTTTCATCTTGTGCCTTTCCACGTTGTGTTGTATAATGCAAGCAATGGACTTCCTGTCGTTGAGTGCTGTGATATAGTGCGTACATTAAAATTTGGGTCAGTTTAAATGATAAGCTGAGCCAGGTTTAATTTGATGGAGAATATCATAATGTGAACGGTTGTCAAGTCGCAGCCGGGTAGTAAAACCACGCTAATGATAGTAATTAAAGACGGTAAGTGTAATCATTGGAGCCGTCAAAAAATAGAGGGCATAGTTTCACAAAAGAACATTCATGTCATTTCAAGGAATTATTTATCAAGTATCGCATTGCAAAATGCTATGAAAAATTGGTATAAAAGTCCAAGTATGAAATATATATTTATATATAATTATACAATTTTTTTATTTTTTATGATTTTTTTTGTGCACAGTAATCATAAAAATTTCAGAGCCTTCAACACTGCTGCACAGAATTGGAACACTTAAATATTCCATGGAGCTATCTCGTTTTCTTTGGGATTGTTGTTGTTATTTTGTTTATTGTGTTTTGTGGCAATAAATAGCTAACATAAATTAATATACTCCAATTCTAAAATCATGTGTTAACAGGAAGTTTCAGGATTTGGGATTTGAGAAAAAAAATGGACACATCACTTTTTTTTTCTTTTACATTTTTTTTATGATTGAGCCAATTTTGAGTCAGTTTGGCTTCTCTTGGGCCGGCCAACCCAACATGTTGCATCAACCTAACTAACTCTCAGCACCAGTCATGCACTGTGTGGCAACTTACACTTCCTATTGCCCAGGCTTATTCATTATCCATCTTTCCTTACTTTAATGTTACCATGGAAAGTCCCTCATTTGCTGAGTTCTTGCAACAAACAGAAAACTCTACTTTACAACCATTTACTCCATATTCCTTTCATTTTTATTGCCTGAATTTCTGTCATGATAAATACCTTATTTCCATAAGTCTGACATCTATGTTTCATAAAAAGGGTGACTTTCAAGGCTTATAGTTTTGTTTTTATTTGGCGAGAGGGAAGGAAAAATCATTACTATTATGATCCCCTTATGGCTGTAACTTCAACTTTATGTTTTGTTTTTTTTTCGTTCTCTTTTATACTCTTTCTTCCCATTAGAACCCTTTCTTATTCTGGGAAATTGAGAAAAATATTAAGCCTTGACCAGTTTTTCTGTTGACTGTAATATTAACCCTCGAGCATTGTTCTACATATCATATATGATTTGCACTGGCCTTTTCTAATGATGCAGCTTTGGACTCCAGCGTTTATCATAATTCACCCAATTTCCATGTAATCCCAGCTGCCAAATTGTCAGTGAAGGCAAAGTTTCTGAGGGATGCTATTTACAGCAAGTACTACATAATTAAAATCATTTAAAGGAGTCTAAAACCCAAACAACATCATCAATATATTAAAAAACAAAGAAGATATGCTTGATATAAATAATAATAAGATAAATTTATATAGCGCCACTCCAGGAAATGAGTAACTGCCCATGGCGCTTCACAAAGTGGAAAGTATCAACACTGAAATACACAACAGAAAAAATGAGTCTTCAGTAAAACTCTTAGTTCGAAGATGGTCTGGTAACTGATTCCAAAGACTTGCGGCAGAGTAAGTAAAACTTCTGAATCCGTAAGCCATCACACGAAGTTTAGGTACACAGAGGTATGATTTGCTGGTCGAACGTAATGTGTGTACAGGAAGGTAAGATGAAAGAAGGTTCAAAGATTCATTCAGGTTTGACACTAGTACAAGTCTCCAGATGCACTCGATGGTGTGATTTCTTCTTGTCTAAGAGGTGCAACAAGCTGCAAACACTGAGCTTCATCAGTTAATGACAGTAACATCTTCAGCCCAGATTCTTATATGTAAATTTAGCTATGTACAGTATAATGAAGACCCAACAATCAAGGCTAAGTCCCGAATAGCTAATGTCAGAATCTTAACAACCACATATATACAAACACCGCAAGATAAGCAAGACACTGATGACTACTGAAGGGAAAAACAAATTCAAAATTAGGCTGTGTGATGTCATTTCTCAGCACTAGCATTATAACAACCTCTTCAAAAACTGAAATCTTCCAAATGTACAATGATTACGCTTTTATAGCTAGACAAGATAGTTGTTTACGGTTTAAATCTGATTTGTAAAAGCTATTATCGATGACCGTCGGGATAGAGGTCTCCTTTAACCCGTCATCAGCAGCCGAATCGTATTGTTTGGCCGGACAAACACTGAGCAGCCAAGAAGAATGAAGAATCTAATATCTTGTTTATTAATGTAAATGTAGGTATATACCTCACTTCAAATGGCTAAATATGGGTTTGTTTGAAATACTTTCATTATTAAGAAATGTCAGTGGGGGTAAGGAATTGGGTAAAACTGGAGTAACATGAATTATTAAAGCAAGCAGCTATTTTGGTATTTGACTGCTGTTTGACTTGGTGTCACTTGAATGTTGTTAAGTTAAATGAGGTACATTGTTATGAGAGGGGAGAGGGGGGAGGTTTAAGGCCCCAATTCAAATCAACATACGGAGCTGCTCTTTAACTTTGACATTTATTTAAGTTTTAATATTTTTTTGTTTCTTTGCCAACTAATATACTGTAATGGCAGAAGTGCTATGGTTAAGAGAGGTGATGGTCATTTCTATAAATCTTTTGTGGAGGATGGGGTTGTGGAGGGGGTGGTGTATGAAGGATTTTAAACAATTGATACTTTTGTTTAGCCTCCCTGATGATAAATATGTTGATAATTAAAAAAAGAGTCTTTTGGGGGGGGGGGGGGAGGGAGAAGGGGAAAGGTCCAGGGTGTAACTGCGATACCTAGCAAGACAATTTTCCTCTGAGACTAGACATAATAAGAGATTTTCTCTCTATGGACTATGGAACAGTAGGCTAGTAGTAATCAGATGGACTTGAGGTGGGTTTATTTCAACTGTATTTCATTACACCTGGATTTTTTGTTGGAGTGGGACAGGATGGTGGTACGGGGAGAGGGGAGGTCATTTTTCCAGATTACAGCAGTATGTACTTCAAATCTTGTTGATAATTAAAATGTATAATTGGGGTACACCATTTCTCCTTAACCGAGACTTACGTTACAGCACCATACAATACTCCAGCTTTTCTTTCTCCTCCGAACGATGGCAGTTGGAGAAGGTGAGTACTATTCGTTACCTCATTATTGCTACTTTTCAAATACACGAGTGGATTAAGACAAAATTTATGCCATTTTGATTTGCATCGCCTCTAAATTTGAAATGTCAAGTCGGGTCTAAAAAAGGTGTGTTTTTTTTTTGTTTTTTTTCGTCGTCTTTTTTTAGACGATGTATGGCGAGTTGCACATTGCTATGGTTAATGTACTGTATCTATGGTACAATCGTTAGGCAAATAATTGCAGTCATTTGAATTTGATTGACATTTAACTCTGGTATATATGTTTGTATGTATTAGAAACAATGTATTGTCAACTGTACCAAAGAAGTAACATAGAAAAAGACAGTTGTTGTGTAAATAAGAGGGAAACAATAGGGGAAAGAAACGGGAACGATTGGTAAGAGGTAAATATTGCAAAACAAGAAGTGATAAACAAAGGGAGAAAATAGGAACTGGAAAAAAAAGGAGCAGAAATTTCAAATAAACTACAGATAAAGGAAACATCATCGGTTTAGAGGTATGATAGTGCTGATGTATACATATATATATATGACTGCAAGTGAAAAGAATAATAAGGAGAACAGATATTTTCAATATATTATTCTCCCAGACATGACTTTTTGGGATTATCTCCTTTACCAGTGTTTGTTAAGAGATTAACGGTAGATAACATGATCACTATGTGATCAATGTACACTTTTTTTTTTTTTTTTAAGTTTTAATTTTTTTTTTTTACAAATATCGAGTGGATCTTTAAATTGCTCAGAGTAATTAATTGATTTCGTGGAAGTTTTTTATTTTCTTACCCAAACATGGCCTTGTGGGATTCTCTCATGTGTAATAGAGTGATACATAAGATTAAACATAGCTTAACAGATCTTATAATATGCATGACACAGAAGAAAAAACTATGCTAATTGGTCAGTCAATTTGTGATATCTCAGAATGGTTCCTTTTCGTTTGGAATTGAAATTTCTATGAAGTCTGTTTTTGACCCAAGTCCAGTTTTTCAAGGAATTTACTTTCAACTGTTTAGAAATGACTAGGGTTGCTATAATTTTCTGTTTCATAAACTCATGTGCCAATGTATCCCTCTCCTCGCCCTCCACAACAGGTGGCCATTTGAAATTTTCTCTCTTGTGAAGTGATTGTTATTATATTGAAGGTGCTTCCTGTTTAATTAGTTTCCCCGGTCAAATAATGAGATTTTGTTCCTCTAGAGAATATAATCTCTGAACGTTCTCTAAATTATCATGCATGAATTGTATTCAGTTTAAAGGGCTATAGTTTGTTAAAACCCTTGTTAGAAAGGGTTTTAGTGACTGTATGGCAGTTTCCACCTCTTCTCCCACTCCACCTTGTTTATAACAACTAAGCTTTGGTGATATTTTGATAAACTGTAGAGGTTTGTATTTTCAAAAATGTTGGCAGAAAGGTGGATCTCTGTACTCTATCCAAAACAACAAACAAAAACTGGGAAAAGTACAATAGGCCTTATGTTGGATAGTTTAATATACAGTACTATGGAAAGCTATATGGGTAGGTTGTCATAATACTATTAAGCTTAAAAGTGACTTTTTTTGTTAAGTACAATTTACCATATACTGTATGTGATAGAATCAGAATTAGGTAAAAATGAATTAAATACCTATGAAGCCTTTTTTTGTGGTATGAAAATCTCATGGAAATTTTTGTCTTAGGAAGCATAATTTCTGACTATTGAAAGGCCTCGATATATGGTGTGTGGCATTGAATCCTCTCATGATATTTATAAACATTCATTTAAAACATTTTCGATTCAGACATATCCATAATCGTAGTCCTGCAGTCCTCGTAGTTTTATTCTGGTTTCTGTATAACCGTGCTGAAATGATTCCCAGTTCGCTGAGTGTGATGACACGTTTACAGCTTCTTAATTCAGAATGGTTGTATAGTTGATCAATTATTTAATAGTCTATTTGGGGGGGGGGGGGGAATCTCAGATCGATGATCTTGCATGCTGGCGAGAGAATAAATATGCTTAATATCAGAATTGGCAAAGTCTAGGACTCTGAGACATCAATTAACAAACTGCAGTTTCTGAGAGAAAGAAGATAACAAATTTATCTGGTAGCTAGCTAGATGTCATGAATGATGATGATACCCAAGCCTAGGAAATTAAGGAATGGTAGATAAGATCCTTGGATTCAGCGTCCAGCGTGACCAAGTGCAGATCAAGCTGAGAACAAACAGCTCTTAGGTCTGGTTGACGAGACAAACAGTTGATACGATTGGAGTTAGAATGTAAATATTCAGTGGTTTGGAAATAACATCCCCATCTTGGAGTATGTTTATAGGTTTGTTTACAATGCTTAGTGGGCAGTGGTTTTGTTTGTGGCTTTAAGAACTCTACAAACATTTTGATATTTTAGAGAATAGGGTTGTAATTTAAGAGAATAGGACGTTATCAAGTTACATGACCCATAAATACCTCCTGTAGTGTTTGTAATCATCCAATTTTAAATGGTGGGGGGGTGGGGAGGGGGTGTATACCCGAAGATGTCATGAATCGTAAGAAAGAAACCGTATATCTAGGCAAAAGATTAGCCAAATTTTATTTACTGGGATATCAATGAGTTCCTTTAATTAATAGTTGAAGTTGGGAAATTTTCAGATTTTCAAATACAGATCATCGGTACTTCTCTTTTGTAAATTCACTCTTTAGCCTAGAAGTGCTGTATGCTACAGTGGTTGTTACTGCTTCTCTTACGCCTTCAACTGTTGTCTTGTTCAAACCCTTGTAGCCCAAGCTCATTGCCCAACTAGTTCATACTTATCATTCTTTTTTTGGAGGGAGGGGTGATATATTTTTTCTAAATTGTTTTATATTTAGCTCTTTTATAATTTTGCTGGTATATGAAGAACCCTTGTAAGTTCAATGAGAATGAAACCCAAGAGCTTTCACAGTTGTTGGATTTCTTTCCTTTGTGTAGCATCGCTCTGTTCTAAAGTTTAAACCAGCAATTTTACAGCCAGTCGGTCCGATGGTTGGGATCGAATAACTTGCTTGACATAGATTTTTTATTTGTTCACTTTTTTCTCTGTATGTTGAATATCTAATTAAATATATATGTGATGGCAAATATTCCAGATTGCTACAACAGTTGCCATTGTCTGCTGTGCAGTAAAGTACTTTGTTTACTGTTCTTCACGCTTACCACAGGGAACAAATGATACAATATTGCATGTTAAGCGAGCCTTAGGTTATGTTGTATTTTAGTACAAAATTTTAAAATATCTATTTTTGGTTGCAATTTAATCACATATTAATAGCATTTATGATAAAATAGTCATATTTTGACAAATTTCAAAATAAATTCAGGAAGCTAAATTCTTTGTGTGTATATACATTTATATAAATATATTTTATATACATATAGTAAAATATTGTGTATATAACAAAAATTGTCTGATCTCTCCAGAGTTGTGCATTTCAAGCTTTTCAATGGAGAAGAGTTTTTTCAGATATTGTTATCATATAATATATTCATTTTTGCTTTAAAAGTACTTAATATGTGCAATAACCACTCTTTAACCCACTTTAATGTTTTGCATTTTCTTTTGTTTTAACTCCGCAGAACGAGTTCTGACTCTGCTCTTCATACCAGTGCAATGGGAGGGCAGGCAGAACATTTCCCTGGTGCAGGTACTGTCCAACATAAGAGAGGTGAGAACCTGCCATACACATTAAATATCAGTAAAACATCCATTCAATTATTGCTTGCATTCATTATGGAAAGAAGGCTGTACAACTACACAGGGACCTTTGTATGGCACATTGTGGGCAATGAATATGGCTGTGCTACATGCAGTCCTCATCCATTTACTACCTGTGATAAAAAAAAATAAAAAAATGAATAATATCCCATCATGCACCAGGATGGTACCTCGTGTAGTGGTGTGATATGTGCATACCATTTGCACACTGTGTGCAACTATCTTGGTCGTTCACTGCAGTGGTAGTTTGTAGTGGTGCTACACATCCTTAATCATGCTGGTACAGCATGTAGAAATTAAATATCCACAAAAACATTGTGTGGAAAAATCGTTTGTAGCAATTCCCTTCAAAATTGCACCAAACATGATATTAGTACAACCACATAAATATGAGTACCAAATAAAATTTCCCAATGTTATGAGTACAAGTAACTATGCCAGAATAGAAAGTACCAGTAGTACCAACGCACCGCTAGTCTGGTTGGTGCTGTGTGCAGTGAGTTACTTTGTTCACCCCTATGTTACTGTGTGATACAAGTTCCCTTTATTCACTGCAATGTCACTGTGTGTATGGATTCACACAATTTTTACCCTGATGCTCAGTACTGTGACTGTTGTGTACAAATCAATTCAGATCTTGTCATCTTAGTTTGATTACATTGGGTCAAAACTCTATTTACAAATTTCACATTTCTGATTTAAATGTTACGGCGGTAGAGTCACGTAGAGTAAACATGGTATGATCTAACTCAAATATAAATTGATCAGTCAAAGAGTAGAAAAACTCTCACCGTTATGTTTGAAGTTGACAGCATTACCTAGAATCACAAGCGCAGTCCATCTTAGTCGTATGGAGAACTATGTCTTGATAAGCACAGTCGGTCATATCTGTAACCAGGGTCCACAGCCACGGATGGTATTATAGGCAAGGACTTAACATAATGTGTGTTTAGGTGTTGGCCCCTCGCTTGTATATAAACTTTATACATTACTAGACAATGAGACAATGGAAGCATTAGCCGGAAATATGATGGATTGTGCAAGTAGTATTAATGAAGAGAATTTCATGTGGAAGTCACATCACTTCAGGTCTTACCATCTGCAGTGATGTTTATTTAGGGTCACCAGAGAAGTCTATTCACAGAATGTTTACAAAAGCAGTAACTGGATAGCAACATGATTGGATGCAGTGGCATGTGGCAGTGGCATGCACAGGATTTCAAGGTGGAAAGAGGGGGGTGGGGAATTTTAAATTCACCATGACTGATTTAGGCAGAGGTGTGAACCTTTATAGAAAGGTTGTGCTAGTAACAATTACTTACTAGTAACAACATGAAGTAACAATTACTTACTTACTTACTTAATTGAATTTTTGAATGTGGTTGAAAGTGGGATATACACCCACATGCACCCCTAGAATCCATGCCTTAGGGCACCCAGGGGCCTAGAGGACTGGTTTAATTCCTCCCCAGCACCCTCCCCCACATTTTGCATATGCCACTGATCCCAAGCAAAGCAATTGATACACAAGCTTAACATGAACTGACAATAGAACTCTACAGTAATAAAACTGGTGGCATTTTACTCCCCCCTCCACTCCCCCACCTTTAAAAGAAGCTCTTTGGGTTGCTTTGAATAAGTGGTATTTGATGCTAAGAATTTGTGATAAATGTTATTCATTATCTTATCTAGTCAAATTTGTATTGCTTATTTCAAGTTAAGATACAGCATAGTTAAACGTGTTTAATTGCTTCTAAGGTCTCTTGCAAGCCCCTCCCCCCCCCCCATTCCCACCTTCCCACCCTATAGCGTATACAGTTTTGGTCACTACAACTGTACACGTCCATGGTTAAAAGGTGATATTGCAGCATATGTTGTTTGCTAACTTAGCATATGTGTAATGTTATTACTGTTGCTAGGTTGGCCCTATACAATTTGATGTTTTGACCTTGTAGGAACAAAACAAGATTGATCAGGTGAAACCATAACAAGTCTGTGTTAATTATGCCCTGCATAATTCTGTAACATGATTCTTTTACAGATATGGTAGACAATGTGGAAATGGGAGATGGAAGAGGAGCTCTAACAGTATGGGATGTAAAAAAGGTAAAAAATTAAAAATCCCTTTTATTTTTGGACACATAGAATATCGTACATGTTCGTTATTCTGTTATCATAAACTCACTTTCAAGAGAAATAGATGGTTTTAACAGGAGTTTATGACATTGTCCCTTGAGCACAAAGTTGGTCATCTCAGCAAGATTGGTAAAATGAATTGCAAAAGGTAAACTTAAAAATCCCTTTCAATTCTGGACACATAGAATATCGTATGTTTGTTATTCTGTTATCATAAACTCACTTTCAAGAGAAATAGATGATTTTAACAGGAGTTTATGACATTGTCCCTTGAGCACAAAGTTGGTCATCTCAGCAAGATTGGTAGAATCAATCGTGAAAAGGTGAATGTCAGATCGCTTTCTTCTCTGAGTGATCAGGTTTCTGATTCATCAACATTTAAGCTATAGTGATAAGCATGTTTATGTACAGTGTGATGCCTTGTCTTGTTAACCATTATTTAGCAGACCTTGCTTGCAGTAACTTGCATATAAACTTCATACATACATGTTCATGCCTCTAAGTGAGGTTCTTGGCTGAAATTCTTTATCAGTGGAGGTCAAAGGTCATTTGAGATCATTGGAAATGAGAATAATATGAAAACTTTGCAAACCAGTTTGCTGACCAAGTTCTATGTTGGCGAGTCTCTTATTTGTGTGGTAGGTGTCTCATAATGTGTACTAGTTTTTCTAGTAGTTTTTGGTTGAGGTCAATGTCTTCATAGGTCAACTTTAGTCCAAAATCTGAAAAACTGTGTAAACAAACTCAGTCTTAAATTATCTCTATGATCTCCAAAAGTGGTCAGACTTGATGAACTATTCTGTGATATCCAGTAGGGTTTTTAGAAAAAAAGGGGTTTGGCAGTAATCTTATTAAAATAATTCACAATCAGTTGAATGAAATTATTTTGCCTTTCATTAATCACTGACAAAAGGGGTGGGGGGGAGGGGGGATGATGGCAGAATTGATTTGTTAGCTTAATTGGGTAAAGAATATGTCCTTTGTGTGACAGTGCATGTATGGGACTGCATGAATTCCACAAAGGAAGACTGCTGGTACTTAGTATTGGAACATTTTTGGCATGAGCACTAATAATCGTACAATGGTTTATAGTGCGTTAACACTTAAGTTGATATCCACTACTGGGAAATACAAATACCTCTGCAATGGTCTCAGAAGATGGAACCATGTGATGTTCTAGTTCTGACAAATTGTTGGCCGTTGCTGTATTGATCATTTCTAAAATGAGTAATTATATTGAATATCAAGTAATCAGAAAAGCCTATGTTCTTTGTGCAACCCTCGAATGGTCAATTTTAATTGGTAAAAAAGTGCACCATGGCAATTTTCCAAAAAATTTGAAAAGCCAGGACAGTGTTTTTTTGTGTGAGAGAGCAAATGTGTACTTTTAATGGAAGCAAGCAGGACTGATTTATGAGATGGTTTGTAATCTAAACTGCACACTTGTTCATCTAGATCTTTATGATCAGAAGCCATTTAATTAATAGCTGTGGTGTAAACTCTCGCTGGAGTTTGGGACAATTGTTGAGCCCTGATGTAGTCTGATAATAAAGTTCAATGATCGAGATAATTATGAGGGCTCCTACGGCAACTTGATTACAGAGGCACGGCAAGTAGCAGAGGCAATAATGGCACTTTGCCGTTGATGCCATTGGCAACTTCAGGCCCTGGTTGCCATTGGCAACTTCAGGCCCTGGTAAACACATGCAAATGTTACTCTTGAGACTGGCTGTAATCATTAATGTTTGATTGAGATTGGAAACAAATTCATTCAAATTCAACCTCGAGAGTGAAATACATGAACAGGCAACGCTGATATCATTACAATTAAGTCCGTTTTCGGTATTTCTTTGAGAGCTTCCTAAATACGATCAGAAATCGCGAATTTAATTATAGAAAGATAGCGAGATCTTTTGTTTTCTGTTGCAGTATTGTGTCTTGGGTTTCTTGTGTTTCTGCTCACCTGTTTCTATTGTTTGCTTCCCATTTCAGGATGACATGGTGCAAAACAGACCAAGGTCATGTGAAGTTCCTGGAATACAGTGAGTTTCTAACCATATTTGATGAAAGAAAAATAAAAAGTTGTGTTTTTGTAAGCCTAGTACAAAGACATATATATATATATACACATTTTCTTTAGCTGTAGTGATAATGCATTGTGAAGAGTAATATTCCACAAATTTGTTGTAAGAGCTGGTGTCACATCCTTGCAACTCGACATAAGATTAGGCTTGCCATTGATTAGCAGGGTCCTCTGCTTGGCTCCAAAGAATAAAAAGATCTGAAATAATAAGGTACAATTATAGCTCTTAACTTTCTCCTGACCCCCCCCCCCCACATCCTTTTCAAAGCACTTCCCACATTGAATAGGACAGTCTTCTGCTTGGCCCAAAAAAATTGAAAAGGCCAAAACTAATCAGCTACAACTAAAGCTCTTATTTTGCTCACGAACCCCCACCCCCCCCCTCCTTTTCAAAAGATTTCAAACATATATGAAGTCTGACCCTCTTCATTGCTTAGCCAAAATTTGGATGAGTAAATTGGCAAGGGAAATGAGCCTAGGAAACCTCGAGCTAAGGGTTGGCTTGGTTGAATTTAATGGCGATACTGAAAATGAACTGTTATTGTCAAGCAGGTAGTGTCTGTGCAACTTTCTCAGAGAAAAGCCAACACTGATTACAAACAGAATCTACTAATTTTAATACCATATAGGATATAAATATATGGAAATTCTTAACACACTTTAATTTCCCAACACCGATAATGAAAACAAGATCCCTTGTCTCTCTGTTTATAACGTCATCGTACTAAACATCTTTAGTTTGTAGTGTTTTGGATGGAGTTTGATGCTAGTAGGTTGCTAGTATCACATTCAGTGCACTGTTAAACAGAAGAAAACAAAACAAGGCATAGCATCAATATAACAGAGACGTGTACACCTACCTGAAATGCTAGCAAAAGGACTTTAAAAATTGGAAAAACTCCCGCTCTAAATCAGTCAAGCTTCAAAACGTGTATGTGATGACTGCTTTAGAGAGCCATTCATAGTCACATCGACGGTAATTCATATGTTCAAGAATGTTCTTATATTGCACTTGACATTCATGTTGGTAAGAATAGGCAGCTGCCATCTACATATATTACTTGATGTGGAATTCACTGGCATAGAAGAGAACAGCCTGTCAAAAATACAGGTTAAAAACATTAAAGATGGCACAATTTTACCACGTTAAGGTCAAGGAAAGATCCCGAAGCAATTTCTCGGCATTACAGAGAAATATTTCATATCATATATCATAGGGATGTTAAAAAAAATAGATTTTGTCCAAGACAGCTTGTTCTTGACATATCTACAACTAATCCTTTATAATAAGTTGTAATATAGTAAGATGGATATTACTATGAAGGCACTGCTCTTTATGACCGGCTGTGTCATATAGACGATCTCTGTAGATGAAAGTGATCTCATATTTCAGAATGGAATATATAAAGTTGATATTGTAATTGCTACTGCTGCTGGGAATAATTTATCTGGTCTTGCATCGCAAACATGGCTGCTTTACAAGTCCAAAGATGATGTATAGCAGTTTGTTTGTTTTTACACAGAAACCATGGTAACGTTTAAGAAACAAAATTCATAGCTACACAAAGCTTTGAACATTAAGTTAGTCCTTGCTACGTTGTCTTTTTGTGTATTGCTTCCTCTTTTTGATATGTATATTTTGTATTTAATACTACCTCTTATTCTTCTCTCTCCTGCTCTTCTTGCAGTATTTGCCCCTCTGAACAACAGCAGGAGCCAGCTAGCTCTCCCATTCCGATATCTTCAAATACAGGTTCATTACCTGACTTGACAAACCTTCACATACCTCCCCCTCTAACAACGCCTATAGACAACGAAGACACATTACAGTACAGTAATCCTAGTCCCGGCAACATGTCCCCCGGCCTTGCCTCCCCAATGGTATCAAACCACATACTATCAAACACGGCTGTGCAGGGCCACAGTCCACAACTCAGTCCCCAGCTGAGTCCTCATATGAGTCCTCAAGCGAGGCGGAGAGATGTGCCTCAACTCATCCTGGCAGCGAACGGCCAGAGGTTTCAATGCTTTCCACAGACTCAGGTGAGACGTTCACTCTATTAAATCCCCCCACCCCACTCCCCCCCCCCGGCCCTCTTGATTGGATAAAAGTAATCACATGCATATTAAAAAGATCAACTATTTGTTTCATTATAAACAATTTTTTTTTGGCCTGTCATATACAGTATATAGGAAGAATGATACTCAACAACCACCATGATTCAGAGCTTGCTTTACAAACTTATGGATATGGAATACTTTTTGCCATATGTACAATTTGCTGATTTGAATAATTGAAAGAAAACTCTGGGAAACACATACGTCACTGGGATTTCAGGATAGTAGGCTTGCCAAAGGAGAGTTATTTAATAGGCCTTTAGTTGTTTATCCATCTGTGTTCATTGTAAAAGAGGCACAATCAGGCTTTTAAAAGACAGAGTAATCCATGGAGTGTGGCTGATATTTGCAGTGGTTTGTTTGGCGATAGCTGCTGCATAGCTGGTTTGTTAATATATGTATGATTGGGTCTAATCAACCTGAATAGGTAACCTCTAGAATCCCCTCCCCCCCCCCCCCCCCCCCTGCTCAATGCAACATGCTTAACAATTGGCTTATTGGTCATTAAAATTGTTTCTGTAATTCTTTATAGGCTGTTCAGAGTCAATTAAATGACCAATTATGTCATTTTCTTCTTGATCAGCCAGATGAGTTCTTCACAGAATATACTTAGATCCAATGCCCTTGTTGCGTGCTGCAAGTGACATGCTTGGATGTTTCATTGCAAGCTAGTAACTTTCACTTGCACCACAAGACACTAGCAATGCTGTTATAAAAGTTATCAAAACGTCAGCATTGTTTATATTGCAATCTAGATGAAACATACAACCCTCGAAAGAGTTCTAAAATATGCTTATTTAATGGAAAAGATAAGTTGAGATTGAAAATTCTGCATGTGTAAGAATATCTCTGGTCCTGGAAAAGGGTGCCCCTCGACAGCTGAAAATGTGCCCAGAGTTTATTGAATTTCATTTGATCCGTCAAATATCTGCTGGCTTAAGGACGTAGCGGAAAATAAAAAGAGATAGAACAAGGTAAAAACCTGCTTTATCTACTGCAGAGAGCCTGTGTGGGTAAATATATCTTAGAGAGCCTTAACATTTCGATGCAAGAGGGATTTTTTGAATGAAGCAACCACAAAATAATCTTCTGTCCTTCATACTTATCTTGACAGGCCATTCGAATGGATATTCATGGCATGACAATAGATCCACAACAGATGAACAAATTCCCAATGTACCAACAACAACAACAACAGCAGCAACAACAACAACAACAACAGCCGCACTCACCCCATCAGCAACAACAACAACAACCCCCTAGCCCCCAGCATATACAGGGAGGCATTGCCCTGGATATGTCAAAGGTGAGCTTTGTCCAGCAACCTCTGCTGATTAACCACAGAAGGAAACTGTATGAAATTGAGTGATGGTAGTCTTAGTTTAACATAAATTT
>KN897423.1:1394-16126 GCA_000934455.1 Apostichopus parvimensis
TGCCCCCCCACTGCCCCCCCCCCCCTCCTTCAGGTCATTGCCCTGTTCCATTCTGGATAGACCCATTAGGATTATCAGATTAACCAAGCTATTGTTCTCTGACTGTAATTAACTAACCTTAATTGAACAGACAAAACATTATCATATTTCGATTCTCTCCCAATCTATGTTCTCAATCTATGTAGGTTTACATGTTACTGCAAAAACATATGGAATATACATCAAGACACGCCTAGGACTCTGCTAAATTTTATCTGCCACTCAGTAAAACCATATGGAACTTAATATATCCAGCCCTGCGATGGCTTTGTCAAATTTTAATTTATCAAAATAAATTGCTAAAAGTTGTAATGGATGTAAGCTTGGTCACCAGCATATTTTCCCTGTTTGTATGCACAAACCACACAGTACCAGATATTGCAAATTACTTGCATTTAGATGAAAAATACATATAAAAAATGTGGCTTTTGTTTTCAAAATACTCTTGCAAATTGATGCTGCATCAATCAAGACAATGAATTCATATCCAGCATAATGATATTTTTACCAAAATGTAAAATTGTCTGTGGTATCAGCAGAATGCACTCAATATTCCTTTTTTTGGGTGGGGGGGGGGGCAACTCAGCAAATTGTGAGAAAGTGTTGCTATTTAGAGAAATCTATTTCTGGAACAAAACCAGTCATATTTGTCAGTAAATACTTGGCACCTAAGTTCCTATAATGCAAGAAAGAGAACCCTAATAACAAATGATTCATAATAAAAAAAAATTAACAAAATCACTATTTTATTCATGCCAATGTTTTGTAGGTTGTATCCTACCACAAACTAATACTTTTTAATTTATGAACACAATAAAAAATTCTTCTCGGCCTTATAAAACCAAGTGATATACCAAAAATTGCATATATATAAAAACAAGTGCAGATATGAAAACACAAAATGACAGGAAACTTATCAAGCATGTACAATTTACACCGTCTTATCACATCTCACTCTTTTCAAAGTCAAAGATTCTTGAATATTAAAAACCCATTTGACCACATGTAATATGCTAATAAATAAATGGCTACCCAAATTTCTGTTTCATAAACTATAAATAAGATGTATTTTACCTGGTAAACCCCTTTATGACACCTGAAAAACTTGTCAAATTGTCATTTTCACTTTGAGAATATCTGCTGTGTTGATCATCAATGTTTCCACTCGGTGTGACAGAGAAAGGGCTGATCGTCTCTGCTCTAATAAGCTTTAATTTTTTAAGGGCATCCTTTGTAAGGGATATCTCATGCCAGGGGTAATGGCATATACTAGAGATATTAAGGGGTAATTTATGGCTTTATTCAGGAGCTGGGTTGAATCTTACCATCACTGCCGTTTAATAAACTCCATGTAGGTTTTGCTTTAACTTATTTCCACTCAAACTTACTCGTCTTAAAGATATATTTCAGTTTATATCAATCATATCCACAAATTTAGCAAGTTACACTGAAGAAAAACAAGTTGTATTTCAGGTTAATTTCTAAACAAAATTAACAAACTAAATGACTTACTGTAAATGATCATGACATATTACATGTTGTTTTTATCTTTTCTACAACTGTAAACCAACAATGTAATTTTGTGTCTGTTCTCCTTCATACCTCTCACATTGAGATGCGCTATTTAAGCAGGCTAACCAAAATCCAAGTGGTTTTGCCACCTGTTTATGAGTCCATTTAAAATAAAAACTTGCGCATATTTTCTGTTGATATTTTAATATTTTCTATGCCAAACTTGTGATGGATATGTACATCATAATTCAAGTAATGATGGTAAAAAGTTTAGAAGTTATCAATTTCGACTTTTTGCATATGATAAAATTACTGTGAAAAAGTTCCTCTGCAAAAATATGTTTAGAGATGAAAACTGGCTAGAAAACGCATTAAATCAATGTTTTGGGTTTAACTGATGAATGATGATACTTAACTGTCTCTTATACATGTACACTCTTATTTTGCGAACCTATAACAATTACATTCTTGTACTGTGATCATCCTCTCTAGAATCTCTCTAGAGATACTGCCCTCTATTCCTTCATAATCTACCATTCAGATGTCTCTACATGGCTAGAAACCTGTCTTTACAATGCCCTCGGTTCTCACCCACTCCTGTTTTCTTTTACCTGTAAATAACCATTTTGGTTTTACATCCTTTAACCTACTACTAAGTTACCTACGACCCTATACATACACACAACAATTCGCTCAATTACCTACAATTGGAAAAGTCCAAGGCACCCTTCCCTACTGTCATTTTTTTTCTCCTCTTGATAGTAATAGCATATAATCTTGTAATTAGCTAAATATAGTCCGCGCACAACTGTACATGCATTATGTTTCATCCAATATGCACGCCTTAGTTGATTTTAGACTTGTAACACAGTCAAGATGAAGACAGAGAGATAGGTGCGTGCTTGCATGTACTATGCACACTTTAAAAGAAATTTACCAGAGCATAGAGAAAACAGATGATATGTAACAAATGTGGCACATGTTCAGCTGAGAGGCAGATGGTTAAATGATGGTACACACGAGACAGATGATGACTGAATCACTAAATCTTCTTGCTTCTAGCTCTGCTGTAAGATCTGTTATATTGAAATGGTTGAAGGAATCATCAAGGGCTGAAGACAATTTGAAGCGATACAACATTAGTCAGCAAGATGTACCCTTCCATGAATGGCTGTTCCATAGGGAATTAAGGGAATAGTTAATGGATATACAGTCCGTGAGTCAAATACAATACAAATTTTAAAAAAAAAAATTAAATTATGGAATGTTGATGTCCACAAATTTATCTAATGATATACGAAAGTAAAATTTATACTTACTTCTATACTAAAATAACCTCTATCCACATAATCCCCCAAAAATAGGTACCGCGTCGTAGCTGGATTACCTCCTACTTCAAATAATTTCATTAAATCATAGAATTGACCATGAATATCGCCACACACTGAAAAGAAAGAAGGAAAAAGAAAGAAATGTGACAGTTTACTGAAATGTGCATAAAGACTTGAGACACTGATATTGTCTTTCCTGGCCCCCTCTTCCTCCCTCCATCTTTCACTTTACAAACTCATAGGTTTGAATGTAATATACACAGAGATCTATGTAACATTGCATATTTAGTGCCCCTCTCAGGTGCCCACCTATGCAACCAATCCCCTATCTTCAAAAACTCTAATATTGCTAATGACAGAGCAGTGCTATTCCCCCAAATTAACCCAAAGTACCCTAGGTCAGTATCCACACCAGAATGAACCCATTATCGGACACATAATTTCTAACAATCACAATAAAACAAAGCAAGACAAAGAAACTTCAAACAGGAGGCAAATTAATCTGTTTTTCTCGGACTCTGACTTTAACTTCATCAATGTAGATATACTTTCCTGGCATTGGATATTCTGATTTATAATCCTACTGCTTGGAATCTCACAGCAACAGAAAACCACACCGAGGGACATTCACGACGATGCTTCTACCAGACATACTACGGCAGCAGTCTACTACACAGTCTAGATAACGTTTGTCACATCTAATTGATTTTGTTGATACTACCTAAGACAACAATTTTTCAATCTCCTTCCAGCCAGCAGAATCACAAAATTAAAGTTTTCCCAGGCTGCGAGTTGCGGATCATCGTTTCAGATCACCGCGTTCAGTTTCAACACTCTGCAATGGATAACCTCATCCCGAGCTATGATACATCCTCGACGACGGCCCTCGGGGGGCTTCAAGCCGGCCACAAAATTAACTCAAAGATCACACCATAAGAGGCTATACCAGAGTGAACTTGGAGATCTGCTCGCAATCATGAAAACTGAAAATGGAGGATCATTTGAGATGGCCGTTGAGTTGACGGATAGAAAGAGCACAGCTGTCCAAGATTCTTCCGCCACGCCAAAAGATGAGTTTACTCACACTTCACATTTGCTGACACTTAAATATCAGACCTGTATGTATCTTGATCAATTTGGTCTGCCAATACCAAAGCAGTTCTTTACTTTCATATTTTTTTTTTTTTTTTTTTGGCATTTCAGAGAAGATGTGTAAGTTTTGTTCATAAAATTTCTAAACATTATGTTTAAATGTAATTTGACTTTCCAAGATAGTGAACTGTTATTCCGATGGGATATTTGGTGGTGGAAACAAGTATGGAATATTAAAATAAGTTATCAATGCTGCTTTACATGAAACAAGAGTCTGACATAATATCCCATGAGACGGCCGCAAGAAATCACAAAAGGAACATGACACAAAGAAGACCAAGGAGAATTGCCTTGGCGAGTCTAAGATCCAGTTGCTATTTCATCTCGAGCAGGTAACGTATAAATTACAAACTGGATGAAAAATCGAAAAGTCATCAGGCAGCTAGAAATGAAGAACATCTCAATATCAAGGACAGGACAGTTCAAAGCCGGGACCTAATCAGACGAGAACATTTGATAGAACCCACAGAAAGTGAAACATTCCACTGTTTTGAACTGCCCAAACAAGACTAGTGACGATACCAACCTGTGCCGAAAAAAAAAACGTGACAAAGTTCTATTCTGCCAAGCTTTGCAAATTATTCACATTTAACTTGCTATATTCCATAATTGCAAAGTCACAATACATGTACATTACTTAGCCACAATGCAAGCCAATTTTTTGTTTTTGCATTTTTGAGAGACCACAAAGTTATGTTTCTCTTTTCAGACATATAATACCTACCCATCTATGCTGATATTTTTATCGAAACTAATTTCTAGATTTCGCGTTAAAATAGGAAGGTAGACAGAGGTTAATTGCCAAAGATCTGTCCACAACACATGTATGTTCTATGAAAGAGGACAACATTCCCAAGGAAATCATGCAGAATCCAAGAATGTGATTTACATCTTTCTACACAACAGTCCCATTACGACTGATGTATAGTAACTGATTTTAAAGTAGCAAGTCTTTCTCCAAACAAGAATTCCGAATGTTCCCAAATAGCAGTCAAATTTATAGGCCCACTAAGTTTAGAACTTCTGTCACAATCTTGTCTGGCCAAAAACAATTTATCCTTAGAAGACCCACGCTGAAAGAGTGATCGGATAACCAATATATAGTGTAACATACATGTACTTGTATGGCATCTAATCACACTGTTCCTTCTGAATATGTTTCCTACCACTCACACACATTTTAATTTCAAGATGGATCTCAAAGGTACATCACTCTGTTCAAATGTTAAACATCTGTACACACATACCTAATGAATTCTAGCCTCAAACTTGCCCCAAGTGCGCTTCTTATACGTACACAAAATGCTGCAACTGCAGTACAAAACTTATCTTCGGTAAAATTATTCTTCCCTGACTATACTCAATTCAGAGAGACATCAACCACTGTCACTCTTGCATAAATCAGCATAAATTAAACCCAACCTGAGTGAAGTAAGATCTGGTGATCAACTGATCATCACCTTGGGAATTGCAAGACTGCATCCGCTAGCAGAAGTTCACACAAAAGCGATAAATATTGACAGTCACCACCAGCATCCATATATAGGGTTGATGACTTCACGGTACTCAGGAAAGAAAAGTTTAGACATCTGAACTTGCCAACCGAACAAAAAAAACCCATCACATAATAATTTACAGGTCGGCAAAGAAACTAGTCTATTCTAGACTAGTGTATTTATAAACACTCGAGTAGCTGAAAGGCATGGCAGATAATCACGGAATACAGAAGAAATGACTACTATTGTTTGAAAGTGGTACATTGGAATGAAAAAGCTATCAGGTTAAAGCTACAGACTTACCAAAGTAACCTTAACATTTGAGCTGCGTGGAATGCAATAAATGCAGCTATCATGCTAACTTCCCTTTGAGTTCTTGGATTGCGATTATGGCAATAAACTGTTTACCGGAGCAATGAACGTAGTTAGGTCAGATATTCATGTTTGCAGAGGTGAGAAGTCTGTTTTTGGGGTCCACGCAAGCAGCCGCTGTAATCCTACTTAATGCTATTCATCTAGTCACCAAAGAAATTCGATCAGAGCGAAATGACAAAATCAAACATGAAAGTACGAAAGCTGAAACTGACAATCCTAAAGTGAGAATTAACTCATATATCCTACAAAATGACAGGAAAAACAAATGGTTTCTGTCTTTATTCGATCAGCATTAATGCCGTTCGTGACGAGAGTGTGAAGATGTGGCCTTATGTTCCACCTTTCATAAGAACTGTATGATATGGCTACAGTACAATCCAGCATATCGCTATATGTGTAACGTTTTATGTGCATGACATGTTTTTTGTCAATGGACATGACAGCCAATCAGATACTGTAATTGAAATGATATGAAACCGACAAAGTATAGTTTGTCTATTTTCATTGGCTGAAATATCCAAAGCCAGTTCTATTGAGAAAAATTGCAACAAAAGAAAAGGAGTTTCTAGTTCTGTCCAAGATAAGACGGTAGGCCCTCGCATGAATGAGAAAAGAATCCCACCACTCATAATTACAACAATGATTATTTATGATCTTCAAAATAAAACATTTTGCAGCATTATCAGTTAACTTACAAAGTCTCTTTTAGATGAAAAGGCTAGAAATATGTGAATTTGTCATTACTAGTTTCATTTTGTACTCTACCGTTTTTGTTTTAAACTCTGTGGACTTGCCTTGCCACGTGACGTCATAGTTGAGGGAGCAGCCATCTTTTGTAACACAATATATATGGCAAATTAAACCTATCATGGGACTAGTACATGGCCTATAAAGGGAGACATCAAAAGTTTATCGAACATTCTAATGGTGTAGCACATGATGATGGGCATACTGTATACATGTATGTATAAATGGTGTAATATATCGATTTGTGTACTCCTAGAATCGTGCAGTTTATGCGCATGAAGAAAACACGCTGATTGCGATCCTTTAAAATTCCTGCACTTAAGCAACATATTAAGTGCGTTGATCTCGTTCCACACACTAAGGTTAGACCGGTACTGTAGGTTAAGACTTCTTTACAATGAATACTATCATCCACCACTTGTTGTGACAGGCCTGCTAGTGCATGTAAGGTGACAGGACCATCCATATGGCAGTCCTGTTAGTTGACAACATTTGACAGAGCTAATCTGACCAATCCACCACTTGTTGTGACAGGCCTATTAGTGGATGAGAGGTGACAATACTTCAAGTGACAGGCAGTTAATTGATAACAGTAGCTAATAAGACTAATCCACCACTTGTTGTGACAGGCCTGCTAGTGCATGTAAGTGACAGGACCATCCATATAGCAGACCTGTTAGTTGACAATCACAGCTCTAATAATCTGACCAATCCACCACTTGTTGTGACAGGCCTATTAGTGGATGAGAGGTGACAAGACTTCAAATGACAGGCAGTTAATTGATAACAGTAGCTAATGAGACTAATCCACCACTTGTGGTGACAGGCCTGTTAGTGGATCAAAGGTGACAGGATTGTGGGCCAGTGGATAACACAAGTTTGCGAGAAGTAATCTACCATTCTTATAGTTGATAACAGCTAGTAAGACTAAACAAACCCCTTGTAACAATGCAGCTGGTGCAGGTACCACCAAGGTCTCTAATTGGTTGAATGGTGTAAACAATAACAAAGGGACTTTCAACCCTTTGCACTTTAGAATCCAGTCGTTACCGTGCCACAACAATCTATAAGTTTCAATGCGAAGCCTTTGAGCCTGTTTCTTCTTTGTCTTTTCTGTTTACTCGGACCATTAAATGAAAAAACACTTTACAAAGGGAGTTTACACTTGCAGTTACCATTTTATGGGCTCATATCTGCAAAATAGACAACTGGAACTTAGTAAATACTGAAATGAAACTTGCATCATTTCAGTTTACATAGGCTACATGCAAACATCCCTCTGATGATTTTAATATTTGCATGCCCTCATTTGCTACCTGTCAAATACAATCAGCTCGACAATTAGCGTAACACAAACTGCCTATGAATGATCCATTTACAACACTTCAGATTTTATGACAAGAAATATACTTTCATTATTCAGCAAAAAGCTCATTTAAAAAAAATGAGGGCTATCATCAAACGTCAACTTTTTCATATATTTATAGACCGAAGCTTCATTAAAATCAAAGACCAGTATATATCTAGCTGAGCAAACACGAGTTCCCTACTGACTGACCTCGGGAGAAGTAACGAACAAAGGAGACAAAATGTACACTGTTGTGAAAAATTGAATTCTCAATTACCAGACTCCCTCACCACCATCATCTCCTTCATCAAACACAGCAATCGTTAACGACGACAGAGAAATGAGATTAATTAGAGACTCATTTGGGTAAATGAACATCTAGATATCTCAGGTAGAGAGATGATAGATGTCCATGCAACTGATAAATCAAAACAAATCTTTCCTTTAAGTCTTTTCAGGTCACTGCTCATACCAATCTTCATCTGGTGCGACCTTTTATTGACATGATTATCAATTACATACAAGGGGCTACAAGATGGAAGAGTGAGTGACAGGGGAAAATAGCAAGTTTATTTTCTAGTGGTTAGAACTACAGTATGGCAGTCCTGAGTAAACCATTCAACTACTGTATCTACATTGTAAACTAAAGGCCTAAGTTATTCAGAATAATAAATGTATGAAATTAGTTTTGTATTGTAACGATGAAAATGAGAAGCTCGGATGTGAAATGTTGCCATGTTGAAGACCAGGCAGAATGGGAAAGTCCATTGTAATCGGACGAGACATGTAAGAGAGATGTGAGCTGTTAAAGCTTATTTTTGTACAGTGTGTGTATAGTGTATGTATAGTAGCGTAATGCATACTGCATATATAGCGGACAAATAAGTCACAAGAATAGAATGTTCAGCTGAGTGGTTTCATTTATAACAACCTCCTATGGTAACCACTCCTAAAGAACTCATCATCCATGAAATATTTGCAGAGTAAATTCACAAACTTACTTAAGCCAGGTATATTTATTAACTTGCAATCATTTTAACACTGCAAAAGGAACTATATAGTTACAGCCTGCTTTACCTACAGATACACACAGCAATGCATTGGAATGCCAATCAAATATATGTCTTGTTCTTATCTGGCCATTTTGTGACTTTAGCAGCCCTGGCCTAGGAAGAGACTGCCGGGGAATTCCCTTATCGTGTAACTTAGTCTAACCTACAACAGCTAAAACATTACAAAACATGTTCTAATATTTATGAGGATCACTACCAGGGCTCAAAAAGGCAGCAACGTTAGCAATTAAGTTTTATTTTCGGGAAGCAATAATTTTGAGCACGTACAGCATTTTACTAGAATGTATGTAATCATGACATCACTGAATCAAGACGCATCCTCACAGTAGCTGATAGTAACGGTTGAACATACATGGACAGGTGTCACCACCTACAACATAGAGAAGCAATGCGCATACCATCACGTGGAAGCTCTAATCTGGATAAATGGAAAGGCTCTCCCACATTGCTCAATCTCTATTTTCAGTATCAAGATGGGCATTTGATAAATCTGATTCTAAAAACCACCAAACAAGATACAAACTGAAAGTAAAATCTGTGAAACATAGCCAGAGGGAAATACCTTGTCCAATCAGACAAACCTTCCAGTGCCAAAAAAATATGAAACAGGACACCTAACTTTATTGAAATAAACCTAGTGTCTAGGTCGTAGAGGTCAGAGATCAATTCTGTTTTCCCTCACAAAGATAGTCTTCTCTTCTATAAACCAAGAAGCAAAGTCAACAGTCAGTATTACACATCTTATGACTGATACAAATTCAAAATGAAGTTCCACAGGGATACAAATAACATCGGTGGCTGCCTTTAGACCAAAATGGCAATGGATATGCCACATGTACAAATAAAATGCAATAAAAAGGTGTAACAGCCAGGGACGAAACTGGATTTATTAGGCTTGAGCAAATTACTCAACTCTTAAACTTATAGTTATTGTGAATGGTGATAGTAACCAGGCACTTGCATACAAGTGCCAGATCCCTGGACTTACGCCTTTGGGGATGATCCCTGGACGTTGGGGATTATCCATTGATAGCTGTGGAAAGAGAAGCATCTCAGATGCCTTTAACAATGGCTCAATTAATGATCATGATGACTTTTGACCGGTCTTACTTTGCTGAACATCCCAAGTGACCCCAAGGTGACCCACTCATTTTGACAACTGTGATGACACCTTAATTCATTCTCACAGAAATAATTCGTGTATCTTGTGTTTTGAGAAATTCCCAAACGACCTCTAGATGACCTTTCACTATAAAATCCTGACTCGAACTAGACTAAATTACGCTACACCCAACATCTGGAAGTTAAAGAGTACTAGATTCTGCTTGATGGTACTGTGCTTGCAACTATAACTCAATCTTAAGCAAACTGTCCAACAAAGAAAGCTATCTTGCAAACTAAATAAGCTGCAACAAGATTTTGAACAACATTAAGTGCAATCTTATTGTAAAAAATTTTTGTTTGTCACATTAAGGATAGGGACCATGTGCTTGCTTACCCATACTTCTTTCAAGGTACTAGTGAATATCTCCTATTGACTGGTAAGAAATATCACTGGGCACTGGCTATAGCGCAAAATTAGTCAGCCTAAAAAGCTAGAAGCAACTCGATTCCTTCTGTTTGGCTGAAATATGATAAGAGAGCCACGCCCCTAAAACTTACCTGTAACAGGAGCATCGATGTCTAACATAGTTTTTTCTTTTCTTAAAAGTTCCATTCCTTCTCTAATTATTCTGAGTGCTACATCTTCTTCTATCCTGCCTTCTTTAAGAAAATGCTGTTTGAGAACCTCGTGGTTAGGTTTACTATCTTTATAGACTTCTTCCATTGTGAGTCTCTGTGTTGGTGGAGGTGGTATGGCTGTGAAGGAAGAGTAAGGCAAAGTTGAATGTAATGGCAGTAACTTGCAGATCATATGTGCTGGAAAGAACAAATGTGGTCAAGATGGACCAAGCTGTCCACTCATCTTACCCTGACCACTCCACAAATTAAGGCATGTTCGGCAAAATGAGAGGTCCATAGCTCAGACAGAATGAATGAGCATCTAGTATTACAAGGGTTAGACTTTTCAAAGTCCTGAAAAGTAATTTTCAACAGAAAATATTGTAAGGCATATCGGAGACTTTCCAATATATAATCTCACACATTATATGGTTCAAATCAAATATTAAAATTTCTCCCAAAGTAATGTTGAGTTACCATTCTATGCATTAATGCATAGTTATTACAATTTGAAGATCCATCACTCAAAGATAGAACTACATGGATTCAAAGAGACAAGCATATATTGCTGTCCAACAAATCTTCAAAGCCACACCAATTACTTAAAGTGGTTTCAATATCTGATATATAAAACAAAGTGATTCCACAAAAATTGTCAACATGTTTGTTGCTATGGTTAAGTGGGACAAGTATAATATTGTCTATATTTAAGACAAGGCAAAAAATATATATTTTGATTTAATTTTTTAATTTATTTTTTATTTTTTAGTGAAATATTAAAGAAATGAGGTAGGAAATCTTGGTTTATACAAAATTTGGAAAAAAGCTATAAATCTAAAGAGTGTTCTGTTCATTAAACAGTACTTGTAAGTTGATTCCTCACATCAAAATTTGCACACAAAGGAGAACATCTTTTTATTTTCTCTAATTCAGACATTCTTAATAAAGCACAAACTTTTTCACTGTAATATATGGCGGTTTTATACTTCAAGTCTTATCATGGCAACAGTTCTGAGCGAGCTTAAGTTGCACCTTTCTGCAAATAAAGTACTGCAAATGTGTCCATGCAGTGTCATTTCATCATTTCATCATTTATCATTTTTCATTATCTTTTAAGAATTATCAGGATACACAGAAGGTCCGAGGCAGCCACACATCCCACTGAAACCAAAGATTTGTTCCCTGATGTTCCCTCTCCCATAAATGTAACAATTGATACAATAATTTAAGGCTTAAAAAAAAGCTGGGGGAGCAAAAAACCAATAATCAATAATGGACTGTACTGATACAACCAAAGCCTCATTCCTCTTTACATCAGGAATGCAAACCATTCTGATTCAGTTGATGAGTTTACAGACCTGTCCAAATCACCAAGAACTTTCCCTCACCAAAGCAAACCCCCCCCCCCCCCCCCCCCCTCTTCCCATGCCAGTGCAACCACAGAGTACATACCACCATCATCATCAATCAACCAGGCATACTACTAACACCTTTCAACAATAGATCTCTTTTTAAGCCACCTCCTTTGTTCTTTTCTCACAAGGATCAATAAGATCAACTGGTCTCTGCTGTTCGACAATAGAATTAACAGTAGCCCATCAAAAGCAACAGAACCTATTTAATCTCCTAATTTTATTGATCACACTTGTACAACTTGATGACAATTGATCCCAATTCCAAGGAACGACTAGGGTTACCCCCCTTGGGGGGAGAAGGAAGGTTGAATGAGATGCTGAATTCAACTCATCGAATTCGACTGCATCCTTAGTGACAGTGGTGGTACAAGTATACTGAAGGACCATCCAACAGAGGACACTATTGACACATTACCTAGTCATCAGGCTTAAAAGATTATAAACAATCTCTAACTTCTGGACTTGCATTCTGATACTTATATCCTCTTAAGTACCATTATAAAAGTTAAACACTGTACATGAGACACAAACAGAACTTACAACCCCACAAAGGGAGGAAATTACATTTTCCCTTTTAGGACAAAAGAAAGAAGAGATAAAGTTGTTGACAGGTGATACAACTAAATATCTTAGCTATCACACACACTCTTTCATCTGGGAGTTAACAGTACCATTCATCAATTGAATGATTTTTAGTATTTGAAAACCCAAAAGAGCCTGTGTTGTGTAATCCACAGTTAGGGACTTGGGCGATTACATCATTCCAATCAATTGTTGACTATGATAACAAAACAGAAAGCATCCAATGTCTTTTATACATTGGCTAGTCACTTAGTGGCAATGTAAGTAGCAGCTCCCTTTATAAAAGCAGGGAGTTCTATAACAACTCCCTGATAAAAATCAGGATTAAAAGGCATAGTACAAACAGTTGATATCAGGCATTCATGATTTTTTGCTGATTTTTTAAACAGTTTGGTGATCCCTTTTTGACAAATCTGAACTATTATAGGCAGTCAGGACAGTAAAATTGTTTATCCAACTAGATTAGTAAAGTACTTCAAAGGAAACCACGAATGAGCAATTTTAATGTAAAATTGTTTATGTTTAGCACAACCATGAGATAGTGGTTAAAAAGCACATGTAGCAAATTGAGGTTCTAACCTGTATAAACCCCTTTAATGGTGACTGGGATGTAAAACCAATCAATTCATATACTTACAATTTAATACAAAACACCAAGTTGTATCATCGTCATTTTTAATATTCCTTACTAGCATAAAGGTTAAAACTGAAACTAATTTAACTAAGGGAACATTAACCAATTCATTCCCATATGTGGTTGGATTTCATGAGCCTTCCTTTCACCCTCTATGTTTATTTGTTTTTTTGTGGTTGTCATTCATTTATTTATTTACTTAACTCTATAAGAGCAGGATATATGTTGGTAAAAGTATACAATGAAAGGTACAAGTCACTGTGTGACTTCCTTGTGTGTCTACTAACTCAATCCGGACAAAATGCTAATGACACCCGATGCATTTCCTCTCAACCGTCATTTGGTTACAAGTAATATTCAATATCTGATAGGTGCAGGAAAAACCATCGTCACAAGGAAGACCTACTATTTTATGAGCAGCTTACAAAAGACCAGGTGTGCAAGAGTATATGGGTGATGACATTCTGATTAATGGTTCACAACTTGACACACACTGACCACCTGAATATAACGGTTTAAGGCAGAAAAGGGATATTTGAAACTTAATGTACAAGTTTCAGAATCTCTCTGGACAAAACTTACTTTAAAAGCAAAGAAAGTATAACTGATATTCATCGGTTTGGGTTCTCCTGAGCTCCTGACTCATCTCAATCAAAGGTGTTGGCCATTTTGTAGAGTGCTTACTTGGTGTCTATGGGAAGAGGGGGTGGGGTGGGGTGGGATGGGAAGTTGCTCATCTCTTTTTGAATGTTAGCACTGACAGTATAGCATCTTGCAAAGATGTTTCACAATGAAAGTGTAATAATCTCATAGCTTAATATTATCAGTATTACTTAACCTGTTTCCATCCCAGTTTAACAGCCCATGTTTACATTGTCTGAATATACTGCCAACAAATTGAAATGTCATGATCACTCTCATTCAAAATAATTGTGTTGTTTATGGGTCTGCTGGATGATATCAAATATCTTATGTCCTGAATGATATCAAATATCTCGGCTCCGCAATTGCTTGCAAAGAGCATACTCAAATGACAATAAATATTGGCACCAGCCTTATAGACTAAAAGAGGAAATCATTTTCCAAACCATGGAATTGAAAAAAGGCAGAATGTCATTTGAGTCACAGTCAAAATTTGATGCCATGTATTCTCCTTCTAGGGGATGAAAGGGAGAAGGTATAGGAATAGGGGCTGGTAGCTAGGAAAGAAATATGGTAATGATTAGGACATCATGGGTAAATATTAGGACATTGATGTCAAATAACAAAAGTCTAGTCAAAATCTTAAATCTATTTGAGATCCACA
>JXUT01144504.1:0-11970 GCA_000934455.1 Apostichopus parvimensis
TTATATAGTTTAAATAATGCTTACGATGAGTTACCTGTACAACCTATTTGATTCGTATGTATACTAAAAATGAAATGAACTAATTGTACCTGTACAATCCTAATATTGTTATATGGTTTCATGCTACCTGTTAAGTAATCAGCATTTTAAAACAGATTCTATTAATTAAATAGTCAGCAGCTGATTACAGGTCTATTCCAGTTCTTGGCTATGATAGGTGTATCAGTTCAAGCTTGCTGATTTCTAAGGAAAGGGCGATTACATTTACATGTATCTCATAACGGCGTTTGTACTTGTAGAACCGTCGTATTGATGTACGATTTTAGGATACTTGTTGGGTAAATAATAGTAAGTAGCTTCTCATACAATATATTACACAAGGTTAACTCATCCTGCGTCAGCAGAATCGGACTAGATAGGGAGGAAGACATATGGCTGTTTAAACAAAAGCACAAATCATTCACCGATTAATCGAGTTGAATATTTCCGATTGTAAATATAATGTTTTTGTCACCAATTACTCACTTTTTATACTCACTACTTATGTTTGCCTTCATTTTATAATCTTAAATACCACTTTTATAATTTTAAGAAAGTATAAACAACTACCTGTTTACATAAGAACAACTTTTCTCTGAGTAAATAAATGGCAGACGAAAACACTCCTTCTGTGTAGTCTTCATTATTATCTAACTGAAAATCCTCCATAGAGAAAAGATTACTAAAGCATTTAAATTCACATACACAGTTATTTTAGTCCAGCTTTCAAACGGTCTCAGTCAAAATGTTAACAATTATGCGAAGATATTTCCAATCGCCTTTTAAGTTTTCTATCGTATACGCCATTTTAGCTCACATTTATCTGAACTGTTGTGAAAGTTACGTCATTTACGTGTAATGCTCAATTATACTCTGTAGTGAATCTATGCAGTATATGTAATTACCATATTCACAGTTGAATGCCCACCAACCAGCAATCATATTCAGAGCGAGCTAGTCGATTTACTGCTTGTCTGATTAGGAAACCAAAAATATGGAGGGTTACTGACCGACACAAGTTAAACAATTCTTATTGAATAGATTCACAAACAAACTAGACAGTGTACCGGTATCGCATTGTTGTTGATATTGCTTCTTCTTAGTACTTTTTCCTAAGTTTGAGTTTATACAGCACAGGCTGTATATTGTGTGTATTAGTTTAAGGAAGTCACCCAGACAACGAAAATCTTGGTAAAAGTCAGTACAGGTTTAATTTAGGTCGACAGTGTTAACTTGTTCAGTTGTCAGAGGGATCGAGTGTTTTCTCACTCATTTGCGAAGGAGATATTTAACCTAATAAACAATTTGTGAATGTATATGTTGGCTTTAATGGATTTTTCGACTTGAAAGCAAAAAGAATTTGGTAATAATAAAGGAGTATGCATAATGCTAGATAACACATGTAAATTTCGTCTGTCAGACTGTCTTTATCCAAGGAATACCTAAAAGCTTGAACGCTATTTTTGAGGCCCAATGTGAAGGATTATACGTAGATACGAGGTACATACCTCACGATATTATAGGAATACCAAGTACAGTAATAATTACACGCATAGCCATAATATCCATCGATATCTAGACAGTATTAGTAACTCGGAAGATACCATTTACGATATTTAATACTATGAACAAAGCACCAAATGTTATTGTAGGAATGTATATGTAAGCAATACAGTACCTACTGTACGCAACCATAGACGTGTTTGCGTATTGCGTATTAAACGTGGTTGCCTACATCGTTGTTAACTTGTCACGACGCGGAATGAAGCATGGCGTCTGTAGAAGTTAGGGAGGTTACTAACGTTGTTTTGTTGTCTGTGTTAATGTATACTGCCTTATTCACAATTCAATGACAAACGGAACCTTTATGGAAATATTTTATCTCAGATTTTACGAGGCAAGCTGAATTATAGCATACATGCAGGGATTATTACCTTGTGGTGTGGACAGGAACTAAATGCTAAAACTTTATTTACCTGCACAACGATACAGTACTTAAACTTCAACTTTAGTAGTAAGTTGAGTCTCGTCTATCCGACATGCTCAGTGATTAACCTCCGCCACGTATCACGATCTTGCGCAAGGTTTATTGCTTCCTCGAAATTGTTAATATTAATGTCCTTGAATTGCGACTTAGTCACGGGCCTTCCAACTGGTTTAGCAGTATGTCTCAGTGCTTCTCTTAAAGCAACCTTTGCTGGAGCGTCCTCCTGGAGTCTTGCTACATGACCGAAAAATCTCAATCTTCTATGTGCGACTATCGATGACCAAGGTGTTTGGTTGGTTTTGTTGTAGAGCTCATCATTTGATAACCAATTATTATTGGTCCATCTAATGTTGAGAATATTTCGAAGTAGTCTCCTTTGAAAAGTGTCAATTTTGCGATCAAGATCCTTCGTTGTGCCCCACAGTTCGCAATTGTACAAAAAAATACTCTTTAATAAAGTCTCAAAAATCCTAAGCTTAATGTTCCGGCTTATATTTTTGCTTTTAAAAATGCTTGACAGTGTGTTGAAAGCACCGTTGGTTATACCAATTCTTCTGTTAATGTCTTCTTCGGTCCCCAGCAAGCTTCCAACATATTTACACTTCTTCCAACTTTCATTTCCTTTTCTTGTGATTGTAAATTTCTCAGTTTTTGTGCAATTGATTTTCAGATTTCTTACTGCCAGTTTGTCAGAAACTCGTTTTTCGATATCTTGCAGTATATGCTGACCAGTTGATGCCCAAGAGATATCATCAGCGTATTGTTGGTCTACTGTGAAAAAAGAATTAGTGGTGGTAGTGCTGTAATCATGATCAACTAACTGCGATGGCAGGATAACTGCATCGATATCATTATCATCTGATTTCAAAGAGTTGGCTAGATAAGTTATAAAAAATAGTGCACTTGCACTATCTCCCTGTGGTGAACCAATGTTAGTGTTAAAAGGAAGTCCGAGTTTGCCCTCTAATTTGACGGTGTAGGAGACGTTATCGATTAGTAGTGATATCAGGTGAAGTTCGTCGTTGTCAAGAACCTGTTCTAGGTCAGTTAGCAAGGATCCTCTTTGAATTGTGTCGAACGCCTTGCTCATATCTAGCATCAATAGATTTATAGTGTAACCTATGGATGTTATAGCTTTTTCTGCTAGCACTTTAAAAGCGAAGACAAGTTCAGCTGTGCAACGTCCTGAAGTGTAGGCAGTTTGGGTAATGGGGAGGATATGCTCATCAATTGACGGACGAATCCTCCTGGCCACACAAACCGCAAGAATTTTCCTCAGTGTTGATAATAAAATGACTGGTCTTAAGTTTTCTGGTGGACCTTTAGTCTTTCCCGGTTTTTGAATAGGAGTTAGGATTCCTTGTTTAATTTCAATTGGGAAATCTCCTGATTCGGCTATACTATTTAAGATATTTGCTATGTGTTTGTGTGTGCATGGGGCATATTTGAGATGTTCGGCTGTGACCTTGTCACAACCTGGGGTTTTATTATTTTTTAAGGATGAGACTGCTTGTTTAATTTCATCTTCATCAAATGGCGTGTTTAGTTTCTCTGGAAACACGTTATGTTTGGGATCTGGAATATTGCAGAATATTGGAACTTCAACTTCAACTTCAACTTCAACTTTCCTGGATATATATTTATAAACTTTAAGAAAAGTAAACATCTGCTCTTTCGTCGATTCATGCCGGGAAATATAGCACATGCCGTTCATGACGAACTGATGCCTTTGTTTTACACGCTAATACGTCATGGGGACATTACATACGATATGCTACAACGAGCCCTTGTCTCTATTCGAAGTTAAAGGTTGGAGGAAGTATATGGACTGAATAACTTATTTTAAAAGGAGACACAATTACTAGAGACTGATTTACAACTAGAAACTGTAGATTCATTTACATGTTTTGAAGATATAACTGTGGGGTTAACAAAAAATCCCTATGGTATCAAATTGTTTTTTTAATGAACCACAAGTACCACTTGTCAGTACAGCAACACATATACCGAATTACATTGCTTATATTCGAAGAAGATTGAACATTACATCTGCCTGCTCAAGTGAAGATTACGGTGTAGTATGCTCTCGTTACGAACACAAAAATTGTTAAACGAAAAGGAACTACCTTCCAAAATAGCACAAGAATTTCAATTAAATATGGTCTTTATTCATTTGGAAGTTATAACGTCATCTTTAGTTTGCTCATGCCATCCCAAAATGTATTTAATTTCCAGCCTTGAAAGTTTCCATCAGGAGTAACAAAGTTTGTTAGTCCTTATGTGGAGACTCTCATATCGCCACATAAGGACTAACGCAGTTCGTTAGTCCTTATGCAGATACTCGAATCGCCATATAAAAACTAGTCCTTACGTGGCGATATGCGAATCCCCACATAAGGGCTTGTGAATATTGTCGGTATTGGCGGTAATTATGTGTAAATGTTAGGATCGCATGGTAAGTAAAATGTTCTAGGTCATTATGTGGCAGTGTTAGTGCCACATAAGGACTTAAAACTTGTTTTTGGTCATTATGTGGCGAAAACTTTGTATTCACCATAATGACTGAGGTTTACATAATTTTGTTCTGCACTTTTGTCGGTTTTGGCGTTCCATAGATTTGTTACCATATTCTGTAAATTAGGCAAACAATGTCGAATTACCACATGTAAATAGGTTATACGTTGAAAGTACGGGAGATTAAATAACACTTTCATCAAGAAAGTGTAAAGTTTCCTGCCAATCGCGTGATAGTTGTTACAAGATACATTATTGCCATCACGTTTGGGTTAAGTTACTGAAAGGAAGTACGGATAAGAAAAGAAATATCGAGAGGTTTTTCTTAAAGAAAATTCAATATAACCCTATTACCTGATAAAAGTTCCGTGTATTCACAAGATACTAGATGAATCGGTGACTATTATACCATGGCGTTTTCTGTGACTTATCTGGTCATTTTCTTACCAAAAGTCCAAATTACACAACTATTCAGGAGCGAAAACTTGACAGAAGAATTGCAGGCTAGAAGTTGATATTTACATGCATTAAGGCATTGTCTTGTAAAAGTATGGAATATATTTAATTTACCCTAAGTTAAGCTTCCTTAAGTCTATTATTACTACCCTGGAGATATTAACAGATATGCAAAGCTTCCCTAGGAGGTGCCAGACCCAGTTTATCGCAATCACATTGCGTTATAAAGAACAAGTTCAGAAATTGTTTTGAATGTGGTCGCATGTACGTAGAGCGTACGTCAAAATATCTTACATAACAGTCTTTGTATTTATTTGCTTATGAATAATAAGGTTTTGTTTTAGGGTATTGATTAAATCCACCAATTTCGTCTTTTTGAACAAAGGATTCAATAATAGTTTAGTCTAACTGGCTGAGATGCAAAAAACAAAAGGCCACGGTGCAGTCACTTATACTTCTAGGTTATTTCCAGCCCCCGGAACAATATCAAATTGCTGAACCCCACCCCAACTTCCACTCCCCCATCTTCCACCGACATACGAAATAATAATTAAACATTCTACAGTACAGCACAAAGGCTACATAACACCTAAACCCGTACAATACGATTGTGCTTGATTCAGACTTATTAACCTATTAAACAGTGTTTAACTGTATCCACAAATACTTTCTGAAGTTAATATGAACTTCACTCCACGTCAATTGTTCTTAGCAGAGAAATTTTATTGATACATTGAAATTAGACATAGTGTAGCTCTATAAAAGCAAAGCCTCTTCAGACCAAATTTATTATTATTGATATATATATATGCTTGTTTTTTTGTTCTAGCTATCCACTCTCTAGAAATCTAGAAATTAGGCACTGATTGTTTTTGTTTCTCAAGCAATATGTTGTAATCACTGTACAGGAAATAAGGATGAGTTGTTCAATTGTACGGAGAAGAGAATTAGGGGCCTTTTGGTCCATTCACCCAGTACAATGTTAAGGTCTAGGCTGCTGTCAAAAATACTACATTATAGAAGTGCAGGTCATGTATTACTACTCAGCCTGGTGAATTGTGCTCGTTCTCGGGGCATCTTGGAATATACTACCCGTACATACCTACATACCAATGGGAGCTCTTCTCGTACTGATGCTGTTGTACTCCTACTACAAGGATAATATATGGACTTAAGGTATGACTCTTTTTTTTCTTCGCTTCATATTCTTTTGTTAAAATCATGTAACTACTACGAAATATCAAGCAAGTGAAACAAATAATTGTTGATCATTTAACCAGAGTATAAAGCATACGGTATACCACCGCTTCCCTCTATCTCGGTTTATAATTCAAGTCAAAACAAATAAGTTGCCAACATAACATTGTCCAAACGCAACAATCAATGTATACTTTTCAGTGCTAGCGATTGGAATTGATGAGAAATTAAAAATATTAACAAGAGGGCAATCGACATAGTTGTCGGATGAAATCATCCATTACAACGATAAGTCAAAACTGAGTTTTCAGTTGTTAAAAGGCAGTATCCATATACTAATTTCCTACTACCTTAAACAATACAAACGCGTGGTAATCTATAGTACTTGTAGCCTAACCCATAAGAAGTCATTTCTTTTCCAAATCCTGAAGTATTCTTTCAATCTAACTGGACACTTCAAAGCTAACTAACGGGTTTCCCGTTTATTACACAATATGCAAACTACACAAGAGAGATTAACACAAATCACACAAGCAAGAACAATTAAGATCTTCAGGTGTCGCCGCACAATTAATTGCTCCCATCGAATTGCACAATAAACTCGTTGACTCGCTAAAAGCCGTCAGAGTATAGATAGAAGTTTTCAACTATCCACCATATGATATTTGATGGCTTCGGCTTTCACAACACACATTCAACTTTTGCAATCGTGACTGTTTAGATTTGAGCTAGAAGAGCTCAACGTGCAGCATAGTGCTTTTAACCCATTTGCCAGCCTCCCGCTGCGGAATCTTCTGTTTCACCCAAGATTTTCTCAAGTACACAGACCGTCACAGCAGCTACTGATTGTAGAGGTTCTTATCGTGAACGTCTTGTTGCAGAGAATAGGCTAATTTTCGGACATCCTGGTCCTTCGTCAGGTGTAAAAAGAGTGATTGAAATCACGTCAGTCTACCGTAAGCCCACAGACTGCTCAAAGTGTTTAAACCCGGAAAGAAAAAGCCATACCCTTTTAAGGCCATGACAGTGTGAACGCACTTGAAGGAACAATTCGACTTCCTTCAAGCTTCTCTTATTATGGACAGACAGATTACCCAGGGTTATAGCACACTTTAGACAGTCGATATTGTGTTGTGGAAGATTAAAATGTTCAGCCACTGGAAAACTGGTTTTGTTGAGTCTGATTGTGCTTTTGTGATTATTCAGCCGTATCAAAAAGGAGTGGAGGTTTAGCCAATATACTGTATGTCAGGACAGAGAACACAAGTGATATGATATGTCTCAAAGGGAGTGTCACAGTAGTATGGGCCTGGATGTAAACACACCCCTGAGGGAGAGAGATGAATGTCAGGGTCCGTGATTATATGATGACACACCTTACAACACGGGGGTTTACCACATTTAATATTCCCCTTGGGTTAGGAAGTATCGGTGGAGGGTAAACGACTCCTAACAAAGATGTTGCGTATGCTGGGAGGTTGTCTTGTAGCAACTACAGGGGGGTTAATAAAAATTGTCACCCATATCGTCTCCCACGTTCAACGTGTTCCATTCATTTTGTCCAGCCTAATAAATAGATCGACCTGATCGCGTTGCGTAAGGATAACCGGAATACGATTCTCTTTCACCTCCCTATGTTGATTTTGAAGCAATTCCTACCTGGGAATTCTAAAAACCTTGCTAATTTGTAGGGATAATTGCGATAAAGAAATGGCTAATCAGAGTTGTTGATTGACTACCAAATTGTAAGGGAACAGAACAGATGCGTTTGTAGCGAAGCATTTGGCTAAAGACAATAGACTTTTAAATATAAATTTGGTGAAAAATATGAAAGTCGAGAGATGTGTGACGGTCAGTGGATTTAGAATATACAGACGTGTCAATCTCTGGTCACTCTTTCTAACGGTAGGTAACTTTGGAAGGTGTTATAATGATTGTAATTTCCTAGAATCACAGAGTGAAATACAAAAAGATGACCTATCTCAAAAAGTGATAGAACTATAAGGAGTAAAGGACTATCATTTTTACAATTAATACTGGAGTTGGATTTAGCAGTAACAAAACGCTAGTCATGAAGTAATACCAATAAAGGTGCCCAATAGATTAACTTACTTTTTGCTACCTCGCATGAAGCTGAAGCGAAAAAATGTTGTAACCAGAATCTATTAACATTATACACGTAAATAATACCAACACACTTCAGTGCTACGATTAATATTATAGGAATACAAATAACAAGAAAATATGAGACCCTGATGGCAACTTGGGGGTTTAATATATATTCATTAACAATAAAGCTTAGGTTTTAAAATTAATACATATTAAATGTTTATATAAAGTAGGAAAATCACCAAACTATTCGTTATAATATTACAGTAATGTAAGGGACAATCAGTGAGGAGTTTATGAATCCATTCAACAATTTAATAAGAGAGAGAGACTGAGACAATAGCTAAAATCAGATCAAGAAAATTCCGACACGTTTCAAGCGCAACTTTAACAAATAACTCGATTATTTTAGTAATTTAAATCATTTTAAAGAAGGCTGATGAGAAATATATCATATCGGTCTCAACTTCATTTCGGAAAATTTAAGGGAGTATCGAAAGCCTCTCCATTGTTTCCAGTTGACTCCATCAGCAAGTGACGAGTGATCTCCTTCAAGATATGCACCGTTGAGGTTGGCGTAGTGACATCTCTCGTACCACCAGCCTCCTTTGTAGGTCAACGCACAGCTACTTGACTCATAGACATCGTTATCCATGTCACTAGTAGAGAATTGCATGTTGTCGCAAATGTACATAGCATCACCTGCAACGAGAAGAAAAAATCATCGTAAGACGATACCGGTGACGTTCTCACTTCAATTGATATAAAGACGTGGGACCATTTATCATTTTGAAAGCAATAACAATAGCTTATTGCTCTCTGCGACCATCTCGGATCGAATGTTGAGGCCTGAAGTTGGTCATATCAACTTCCGAGTACCTCTTACATATCCTTTGCCAACAAAAACTGTTTGAGACGAAACCGGTCAGTCCCATGTACAATTGCCCTTCACAAATTTATCTAAGCATGGTTTCATTATTACAAATATTAAATGTATAAGGAAGAGGGCTTGGCGTTTCGATCTTACCACGAACTTCTTCAAAAGTAACTAAATCGAAAACAGAAAGAACACATTAAAACTAGATAGATGGACAGGCAACTAAACGACGACAGACTGAACGATGGAAATGAGAAAGCTTAGGAGATGAAAAGGATAGGAAGATAAACTGTGTGACGGCTGTAACAATGTGTACTAATTAATAACTAGGTAAATCAATTACGTAGGCGTAAGAAACATAACATATGATGCATGGGATGTAAACCTTTGTTTTGTGTGTGTGTGCTGGGTGATGTGTCTGTTGAAAGAATCCGATTCCGATATGCGGACCACATAGATAATGCACCTGGAGGAAAGAGAATAGTTGGACATCTGCCTCTTTCATGTCACGGCTTAAATAACCTATGCTTGTTTTATTGCATTGTCGTCATCCGATTTGTTGGAGTTACATCGATGACAAATATCTTTGTTTGGACAATTTACGAGACGAGTCGCTCAACATTCAGTGGATCGCAGGCTTTTCGCAGTGGATAAGCAATTTGTAAAACAATTGTTTGGTATCATTGATTACAACTATTAAACACAACAATTCATTGACTACTGAGGCTGCCTTAATATTATGTGACCAAATCCTTAACAAATGTCAAATTCGATCAAACATTAGAACACGTATATGTAGCAGTAATCATATAACAGAGCTGCTGGCTGAAAAAAAGGATTGACTGCGGAGAATAAGAGGGACCCAAAATGTTCAAAAGTTTCGCCTGGAAAACGGAGTCGCAAATATTAACCAGCATCTCCAGAATAGGCTCCAAGTTGCAATCTATAATTGTCGACCGAGTCTGCGATGACGAAAGAGTCGTACTTGGCGAATCGTGTCGCGTCTTCAAAATCTCCCAAGTCTACACGGAGTCCATACCTCCTCTGATTGGTCAAGGAGTATAACTTCTCATTACCCAACCAATGTTCTCCTTCCAAAGAACCAAACCCATCTTTGTAATCGTTCCAACTTCTGAAGAAATCTTCGGAACCATCTTCTCGCCTTTGAAATACCTTTCGAGAATAAATACATTTATAACTTTGCTAAACCGTTAATGTCGCTGAATAATTCTAACAGGAGCGTGTTACTTTGATAGTAAATTTGAAATTATTGTAACAGGTACTTTTCCACGTTATGGATAAAATACAATATATACTGATATTGTCAGTTATAGGTCTGTACAACATCTCATTTACGGAAGTAACATTTAAATTGTAGGTACTACTAAACGTTTATGAAAACTTCTTTAAATCATTGACTGTTGACTGCTACTGGATTATGTGTAGAATATAATTGTCCCTGGCGTAGACACTAACAGTTACTCTTCAGTTACTTTCCTTAAAGATCGTGGTAATTTTTGTAATTTACAAGTGTGAATATTATGTCAATTTGTACTGTGATCTACGAAAGTAACTCTCTTTGAAATTTCTATACTCTTGTGATTGATATGATACAACGCGTACACTGTAATATGTGGCATTTCTTTGGAGCGACCATGTAAAAAGGAAACTTTTGTATTTATTAAATAAGATTCCCATTTTATATCAAACTTATGATTTGACTTAGGCATAATCGTACAGACTTTTTAAGTGTGACGGGAGACAGTTTCATAATTGACCTTTAATTTTGATATTAGAGTAACTGTATTATTGTACAATCTTAGATAAAGAACTCACCGTCCAGCCTCCACCGTCAGTATCCATGTCACAATATACTTCAAACGGATCAGCGCCATCCGGTTTGATGGTATACACACCACTCTCAGACCCACCATTCTCTTGAACATCCAAGCAATCCTTTGGTTGTGAAGTTGGTTTAGATATCACAGTAGTATTAGAACTGTAACAGCATGCTAAGAAAGAGAAAACACAACATCAACAAGAAAACGGTTATTTTGAACCAATTAGAAGATGCCGTTAGCCGTTAACGGATCAGCGTCGTCTGGTTGTATTGTATATACGGCACTCCTATTATCACCCTTCTCTTGAACCTCATAGCAATCCCTTGGATATGAAAGTGTCCAGGACAGTCATCTAAAGACACAGTTATCGCACGATTTAATAAATATCAATTAATTCCTAGTATGTATATGGCCATGAGTTACAAATATGGGATTTGGTGATCATTACAGTTATATATCCTTTATGTCTATTAATGTAGATAATCAAGTAAAAGGAGAAAGTTTTTCGCGCAAAATAGGTAATGGTTAAGAGACGTTCTTGTATAAGTACTAATTAATACCTAAACAATCGCTTAACGCACTGCAAAACTCCAGCTTGAGGGAAACTAATATCTATAATCGGAAATGATATTTATATAGGCACATTGATAATATAATTCAAACACATCGATAGCAATATTGCTACTAAGGAACAATTTGTGAAATAATCAGAATCGAATCTAAACAATCTTTGTATGAGTGTACCACTAAGAATGGAACACTTCGACCTTAAAATCGTTGTTTTTAAATAGTCCATTTTAGAACATATTTAAACATTCTTAAACTTTGTCTTAATAAGAGGTTATGAGAAAAATGGAAGTAGACAACATCACGGGATGCTTTAAATTTTGCAGATTTGAGTTTGGTTTGAGTTTGAGATTATCTGTACGATTTCACTTGTACATATATAT
>KN897426.1:0-10914 GCA_000934455.1 Apostichopus parvimensis
TGTTTTTGTCCCTTCTGTAACTGTTACTCGTCATTTAGCCTCTGAAGTAGATCCTGCTAGGATCGAAACGTCAGGCCAACTTACTTTTACACATTCTCCTACACAGGTTCTCTAGTGGATAAGCAGTTTGCTAACAGTTTTATTTTATTTTAAACATAAATTAATCAATATTGGTAATTTTTCTGACAACCATGATCATCTGACAATTTACTTTTAAAAAGAGGAAAGATTTCGTGGCTAAAAAATGATGATGAGAACAAGTTATCTGCAGGATGAAACAAAGTTTATGAAAAGTCATTTTGTACCTGATTGCAGCGATCATAACAGTTTTGCAGTTCCCACCCAGGGAATCTTTGAGAAGTCTCGTCAGTTTGCTGTTCCGGTATGGGACGTGACCCTTTCTCTGTGTTCCAAAACGACGAAAAGGAAAAGAGATGTTTCGATACAGTGACCAGCAAAGAGTGGTATTTATTCGGTTCGTTCGCAGATGGTAATGTGTATTGGAGTCTACTCGAGTATGAGTGATGGATGGTGTGGGGTGCTTTTTTCCAAGGTTTGTGCTTTTCTTTTTTGAAAGTGTATGTTAAAAACAAAGGCCCTAATGTAGTGTGTTATTTTGGATGTTTTTTTTTATAACTGTGCGTGTAAGAGTATGTACATGACCTAGGCTATGCCATTGAATGTATGACATTGACAGTCTCGTAACTAAGTGCTTTGAACCATAGATGAAATGTTGAGGAAAATCCCGGTAGTAGTTACGATACCGGGATTCATTTTGCAACACTACCGGTTGTGGGAAATTGCACTACCGCACATCGCTAATTGGAGAGGGGTTTTTTCCTCCTTTTTGAACAAGCCATGGGATGTTACCATATAATTTAATACGGTCCGTCAATCCAAAGAAGACGTGTATAACTACGTTTTTACAATCATTTCACTTCCCCTGACTAACGTACAGTAGCAAGACAGCAAGTGATTTGCGAAAGTTTGTCTTAGACAGAGGCGATGTAGGGCAGTGTGTCGAAGCAGAAACGGGTGCTGAGGGGGCTGCAGCATCCTGCATGGTATGTATTATTTTGTGTTGTGCAGTTTGCAAACTGCACAACACAAAATAATACATAATACATACAAAATAACACATAATAATACATACAATAATGCCATGGCACAATAGATACTTACAGTTCCACACATTAAACACTGCTGGTCCATATTGATAATCTCTGATATTGTTTGATATTGATGCAGCCTCGCTGCAGGGGATTTTGCAGCTGCTGCAGCTTTTTGACAAAGTGCCCAACCAAATGGTCATTAATAGGATCTATCTTAGGGGGGGGAGGGGGGCTTGGAAAGTGTTTAGTGTGACCAATGAGCATGTGTACATGACATGAGTATCTAGTACAGTAGTCATGAGGAAAAAAAAAGTGAGATTAGGTATTTTTTATGTCAAACAATATTAAAGCCTGCAAGTTCTCAGACATTTTCAAGACCTACTATACCTTAGCGTCGGCTAAAGCGTTGATGCAATTTCCGAGGGCCAGTAGAGACTTGTTGATATTAGCTCCTTCCCTGAACCTGGCTCCCCTGTTGGTGGTTACAGTCGCTCTTTCTGAGCCAGCCAGGTCGATCAGGGACATCTTGGCCAGCCCTACGTCTGCCTTTAGACCAGCAGTTCTGTCCTTCTGTCTTACAAAAACCTGTATGTTTATATTTGAAATAAAACAGATTTTTGTTCGTCACAGGATCAGCAGTTTTATGAAGGCACCTTTAAAACTTTAAAATCTTGGCAATTACTGTGATATATGTGCAATCAGGTGGGTGAGGCAGGGGTGGGGGGTGTCTTTAATTAAATCAGGGGTCATGGTTAAGTCTCTTATTCTTATAGAAATATTCTGTTGGCCGAAGTTGATTGCTTAACAAAATTAGGTACAAACGACAATCTCATATCACTTTTTTTTGGGCACAACAATGGAATTCCTCAAACTTGATATTTTTGTGAATGCATCTGGCAACAGTATAATGAAGGATGTCATCATGGCAATTCAGCTTGCAATTTTTTCTTTTTTTCGTTAAAATATTTAAATCACTCACCCACAGAAGAAAATACTATTTTTTATCAAAAAGAAAAAAAAAAATTAGTTACAGAGAACATTGAACAGGTTAGCAAGCATTCAAGAGCTGTATCACATTTCAAAAGGTAAATTAACAAGGATATTATCAACACAAAGTAAAATGTTTGAAGAACACCTGTATGACACACAGACTACATGTGTGATTCAACTACCAGAGTAAGGGCATGAATATTGAGATGAGGTTTTCAACGCACAGTATTGCAAATATTTCTCTCAGGGGTTACACTGTCTTCCACCTTGGTATCCCAAATTAACGCAAAGTTGGCTTAAAGGTGCATCGATATTTGTAAAACTGAACATTAAGGTCCGTACAGAGCAGTGTTTGCACGGGTTATCCTGGTACCCGGGTACCCACCCGACGCTCTACTACCCTGTTCCTAATTTGTTACCCGAATCCTTTAAATTTGTTTATTGAATGTGTATATTCCTTTTCTTTTACTTTTTAAGAAGTTTAAAAATGTTTCGAAAGCTACAAATTTTTAATATAACAGGTTAATTGAAAAAAAACAAATGCAAATTGAAATTAACGAACATGTATGAACATGAAAACATTGTCAGAGAAAAATACACTCGATTTATCATAGCATTCAATTTGCAATTTATTGAAAATAGCTATACCAGAAGTTAAATAGACAAATTTCTGGGTACCCGGATACCCGACGGGTAACAGCCTCGCCGCCTCGGGTACCCGGTTCCCAATTTTTGGTACCCGTGTAAAAACTAGTACAGAGGCGAGATACATGTACGATTTACTGTACCTGGAACACAGCGTGTGACCGCGATGACTGTTTGTTTGCATCTGTTGGGTGCTGAGTCCTGTTCTGGTTGCCAAACTCTAACATTTGGAAAAGTTCCTCCGCACTCTTTGGCTGGACACAAATAACAACAAACAGAGAAAAATTCAAGCCGCGTTAAAAAAAAATGAAATAAATAAAGACATTTATAATCTTAGATCGCATTCATGTTTGGAAACAATTTTTATTTATGCCAAACAAGTTTCAGCTGTGATTTTACTAGTCGCAAATGATGTAGGGGGTGGGGGGGGGAAGGGGTGAGGGAAAGTGTTGTTAACATTTTACAAAGGCCCCCAAAATAATGGCGAAGAAAGAAGGGAGAGTGAAATAAATAATTACCTTGTGAACTGACAAACCACTGACCAGAACACCATTCTGGGGATCTTCTCTTATTGCTAACGGGCCAGATGGCTTTATCAAATCCCTTACAGTTTCATTGTAAACCTGAACATGTAAAACAAAACAAAAAATAGTTTTGCATGTTTTGATTAGAGTTACAAAACTTTCCAAATATTTCAAGTATAAATGTAAATCAAAATAAAACTGTTAGCAAACTTCTTATCCACTAAAGAGCCTATACATAAGAGAATGTGTAAAAGTTAGAGGGGACGTTTTGATCCTACAGTAGCAGGATCTTCTTCAGAGGCTGAATGACAAGTACAGTTAACAGAAGGGACAAATAGGTAGTAAACAAGAGAAGGACTCCTTACACTGACTCTCCCCTTAATCCTCTATTTTGTGTTCACCCTGCTCTTACTTTTACACAAACTTATAAATGTAGTCACAAACTTATTATTGATATATATAACAGACCATTGAAAAAACCACTCCTTTTTGTCCAAGTCACATTTAATTTGTGGAAAATGCCCCATTGAACCTCTCAGGCTCAACAATCAAAGTGGCTGGAATGCTTAGTCTAATACATCTAGACCATTAGGTCAGTTCCTCATTTCAAGCAACACTAATCTTAAAAGAAACCCAAAAGGATAAATATAGTCTCAAATAACATGTACATGTTTAAAACGTGTTTATAGCAAATGGGTGCAATATGCCATCCATAAATAATTATACGGTACAAGCAATAACAGATTCTTTCCTGGAAAATTCATTCCAATACAAATAGTGTGAGTCTGCAGGACACATAAAGCAATCCTGTGTCCCATTTTGAGCAAATAATAAATGCATATGAAAAGGATCAGAAGGGCATACTGTAATTTGCAATTGGTAGTGTAACAGTACTGGACATACAGTATCTTAAATTTCAACGACAGGACCAGGTTTTGACTATGTAAGTTAATTTGCCTATTTATCTCTGACAAAAAAAAAAAAACTGTGATTTTTGAGAAAATAGTCAATATATCGGCAACTTGTCTTGCAACATGCGAGAGCGTCTTCTACATGACATAGATTATACTTGGCATTACTGTATGTGCCAAATCAGATAGAGTTTGAAAGAGGCTCGCTCTTTTGCAAATGAACGAAATCGGTTTGTCAATGGAAGGATCTGCTTACTGGTGACTACGCCGTTGTCATACTTAGATATTGAATGCGGCTTTCAAAGAAGAATCTTTGAAAACAGTCACCACCCCAAGTGAGTGGAACTCGTTTCTTCACTCCCGAGCAGGAGTTGCGACCCTTCGAGTAGGAATGGAATAAGTTCCCCAAGCAAAAAACTTACCTCCAAGTAAGACACGGTGACATTACAGGACTTCTCACTCTGCATGGCACTTATCTTCTGGTACAATTCCACCATGGTCAGATAAATGACACCAGGTGACTCAGGACCTGCACCTAGCATTGTGTGTGTTTTACCTGCCCCAGTGGCTCCATACGCAAACACTGTTAAATGAAGCAGCACGTGCATGTATACATATAGTTACAGAAGATACAGTACTTACATGGAAAGATCTACACAAGTTTGATTTATAAGTCAAAACTACAATAAATAGGTTGAAGGGCATATTTTGTCAGAATTTTGAATACTTGTGAGTAAAATTGATACCAATTCAGGCCAAGGGATGCATTTGCAGCATATGATTATGAATTATAAATATTAATTATAAATAAATAAATATGATTATAAATATTGGTTCCATAAGTAAGGTAAGCTTGTTTTTTATTTTAGCTTTCATTGTGCAGATATGTAGATAGACAGTGATTATTCTTGTCAGTTGCCATAGGAGTAGGAGGCTGGGGGCTGCAGCCCCCCAACCAAATATTTTTGTGAAAATTTGGGCACTATGCTGAGAATTTTTCGGGCACCTACCGAAAGAAAAATAAATTGCAATGTGTTTGTCAATGGTTAAACTGATATTATTATCATGATATTGTTAACTACTTCCCCAAAAGTTATAACCAATATGAAAGAGATAATAACACGACCTATGATTGTATGTAACTGGCATGCGATGTAATAACCGATGCATGCCTATATCATATGCACTTTCAGATGTTGCAGGCACGCGAAAAATTTTGGTAAGCCCCCCCAAATCAAATTGGGCTCCTACACCTATGTCAGTTGCAATACGTGTCCAAGAACTGTCGAAAACGAACTGATCATGTGCAGACAGACAGATACTGCTACGTTGGATACACTACTGTCAATGTAGAATGTATTAAACAGGCCTATAATGTCATACATTTCTATCTTTGACGGTATGATGGAAAGTTCCGAGGATGCCGGATATTTAAAGCGACTTGAATTGAAATTGAAAATACAATCAATATGCTTCTTCAAGTATAAGACTATACCTGAGGCATTGAACCCAGTCAGCACACTGTCAACAATAGTCCTCGTGGTGTTTTCATACACGTAATCTTGGGTGGAGCTCCCATCGAAGACATGGTCGAAAGCGAACCTCAAATCTCTGTTTTTCCTCTTCAGCATGTTTCTGTGCCGGACTCTTTTACCATGATAAAAGTGACTGGGGGAGTTTTCTGGCTTTGGGTCGAAAATGAGAACGTTTTCATCCAGGACATGGATGATGCTGTTCGAGTTGGCTTGGGCCTCCCGATCATTCATTGGACGAAGTCTGACCACAACCCGTACATTGCTGTTGTTTGCACCGCACTGGTCATCGGAATGTTGGCTGCTGGATACTTTAACGTGACCCCTTCCACCTCTGGAAGGAGTCCTTAAGTTTCTAGGAGATTTAGATGGCATCTTTACTGTGGAGTGTAATACACATGTGTACAGTACAGCATGGAACCTTTGAAGAACGGAAATTTAATGACTTAAAGGAAAATGCATAATTAAATTTATATGAAACCAATAAAGGCAGAAAAATGAATGTAGGCCTGCACAAAATAAAGTTTTCATATGTTGTAGGTGGAGGCCACTTAAAGACAGCGCAGTGCTAGCAGTCCATTTACGATACAGCGGAGCAGGCCTGTGTCTGAAATACCTCTCTTCTTTAAATTGTAATAACCATTTAAATATCACTGGCACAAAAAAGTGGATGAATTACATCTAGAACATGAACAGAGAAAGATAAAACTTTCAAGGTTGTAAAATTTTACATTTACAATGCATTCAAATTTGTGATGCTTTGCTTTGCTCAAGGTGTAAATGACAGTTGAAGTCAATGATAGTGACATTTATACTTGGGCTACGTTCGAATGATTGACATATAAACTAAAGTTGGGACCTAAAATGCATTCTATTACAACAATCAAACCATTTTTGGACAAACATATAAACTAAATAATAACAGAACCATGGCAATATTCTTTTTATGCCAACAATTTTTGGCCCATTCATGGATATTAAGCAAAAGAAAAATACTAAAAAAACATTACTCAAACTCAAAGCACACGAAGATGGCTTTTACCTTTCTGTTTCATAACAATGATGGGCTGTGAAGTTTATCACACTTAGGCTATCCTAACATTCCCACACTGTGGTATTATTTAGTTATACTCATTAGCCTAGCCTATAGCCAAGTTACAGTACATCTCAGACTATGTGAGACCTAATGAAAGACCCGGGACCTGGCTAAATCCAATTTCTTCCTACCTGTATTCTTAGTACATTAAACTGATAGGATCCTGCTAGGATCGAAACGTCAGGCACTTGCACTTAGTTATGAGTACAGATAATTAGGCTAGGTTAGACCTAAGTTATATATGTTCATTTGGGAATTCTTCATTCAGATTTGGTATTTGATACAAAGAATATGTAGGAGATCGTGGTTTACGATACATACACAAAACAAACTTACCAAATTAAAAAAAAAACTTTACGACCGTATGATTCCGAAGTGTCGATTAGGATTACGAAAGGCCTAGTATTAGGCTAGTGGAGTAGAGCGTTGAACAAACCTAGTATGTGTAGGATTATTACAGCGGTACACATAGCGTGTACCGTACAGCTGTAGTACTAGTAGTGATGTTTATACAAAGCATTTAAACAGTGCGCGTGACCAAATACTTCATTTTGATTGGCCTACGTACTGTATGTGGGTGCACCATATAAATAGGCAACAGAAGAACTGATAAGAAATGTATGCAGTCAATCTGTCCAGTCACTGAACCTAATAATCTGACATCGACTTTGGTCTTTTAATTTAATTGTAATGGACTGATATAGATATCTATAATTTAAATTTAGTTTGAAAGCGGAAGGGGGAAGGAGACTATGACATAACGAGGGTATCGAAAGGGATTTGGGTGTGGGGGCAAACATATCGAGATGGGTTTATTAAAAAATAAAGATTTCAGCAACATCAAAAGTAAAGTTTTGGCAAAGACGGAGATGTAGGCTATTTCTCTGTGTAGGAATCGAGATCTGGGACGGGGTACATCAGTACAAAAAGTTCTGAAGCCAGTACTGAAAGTGAGTAGAGGTGGCCAGTTTATCAATCCGCTGGCAGTTAGGAAGTTATCTTACCATACCAAAATTAGATCATCTTAAAGAAGAAAATAATTTGAAACACTGGAACTCCCATCCCAATTGGTGCTTTTGTCTGGTGGGTGTAGGGAATCGTTTACCAGCCTTCGCGTTTTCAAACATTTACTGTGATACAGATGGTTTCATTTCTTGAAACAGAGACATACTATTAGGACTATAATGGCACACATAACTTTGAGTCGGCAATGCTTTCATGTCTTTCCCAGAAAGTTTATCCTAATAAATTTCTATGATTTATGTACGTTGCTGTCTGTAGCCTATATAAACATACAACGTCAATGTCAATCAGTAACCATGTAGAGCAGGTCCCTATAGTCACTAAGGCATTCCGGTTCTGCGAATTAACGCTCTCTAGCGTGTGCAGTGACATTCGTTATTATTTAATCGTACAATGTAGACAAAATTCGTGCTGCATTCAACGTCAAGGTCAACAACAATTAACGGCCAAGGACGCATTGGCTCGATAATATTTGTCTATTCTGTTTTGCCGTGTATTTTCATATGGAAATAAATGAAAGTAAAGGAAATGAACATAGCGTTTGTATGTTAATGCAGTTATATTTTATTGACTTTTATGACACGTAACCAAAGGGCACCTTTCATGACATGTTGGCTCACAGTACATTTTGTACGCGAAGCACTACCTACAGGCTACAGTACGCGTTCTAGCCCTGACTTTTCGGAGATCAGACTGGGCGAAGGGGCACCTCAAATAAGTTGCACTTGCAGGAGCGACAACCCCGATCGAGTGAGAGTTACCAATGAAACTATGAAAGACCCAAATTGATAAACGAATGGCAAGTTTAGACCCGTACCGTGGTGCATTATTTGTAAGTTGAACTTCAAATACTAGCCTAGGCCTATATAAATATGCTACTTGCTAGTGGTGAGCTACGTAGAACTTAGTAACAGTTGATAGGCCTATCGTAATTTATGTAATAAAGTTAGTTTGTAGAGTCAAAGCTGAACTCTCTTTTCTCCAACACTGCACTGCATACAGCAGTACAGTACACCAGCTGCAAGGAATACCATACAGACATTAACATAAGAAAAAAGGGTGAGTGCACATAACAATAACATCAATGAAAAAGATGGCATGCATTTCATGTAGTAAAACTCTTACACTACATACCATACCCTACAACACCCCCCTTTAAAGATCTGACAATAATTCTCATAGAGTTCTTTAATGTAGTCTGACAGCACAAATTGAGCTACTTTCAACACAATGGAATAGCATGTTTAACTTTATACATATCTATCTATATGTAAGGGGACTGGGGTTGAGAGCGGATATCAGTCGTTCGGTAGTTTGGTTTTCGTGCCCTGGTTCTTTTCTGTGCGACTTTTTCTTAAAAAGTATCTATCTAAATATACATATATATACATAATAAATAAAGAATAACACACCAGAAAAATTCCACTTCACGACCGGTTTCATCCTTTCGGGACTCATATCAGGCGATACCTTAAGGTAGGAATCAAACCCCGGATCTTGTGTCACGAACCGAAGTCCGTACCACTCGACCACAGTGATCCAACTGGTGTGTGAATGCGTATAAATTGGCTTTGTATAACTGTCATTGAGGGCGTATTACACAAGTGTTATGATTGTACAGAGTGCACCCCTGGTGCTTTGAATCTGACAATTTTACACAGAATCACCACTCTTTATAGGCAAGCCAAGCCCTAAATAAGAAATGAATGTGTAGCAAGTGGTATGACAGATATATAGTAAATGAATAAAGAATAACACACCAGAAAAATTCCACTTCACAACCGGTTTCATCCTTTTGGGACCCATCAGGCGAAGGTAGGAATCGAACCCTCAAAAAAAAAAAAAAAATCAAATCAAATTTTTAAACAGAGTGTAGTTTACATTTTACTATTTTATTTTAATTTGCACATAGCACACCGGAAAAGTTAAAAAGAATAGGGAATAAAACATCAATTTTTCGTCTACGTAATTGAAAGAATTTAGGAATTTGCAAACACTGCAACGACCTTGAACAGCACTCAGGTCAGTGAATGACATTATCATGATGATAAATTTCAAATTGTTGTGCACCATTCAGTACGGAGCTGTATGTGATTTTCATGTCCGCATTACTGTTATTTTAGTTTAATTTAGGACAATGTTTGTGACCTAAATCTAGATAACCAATTTGTCATTGTGTTTCTTGATAATCTCACCATGTATGTAAAAGTTGTATGAAGATTTTGCATATATATATCTTGGAAGTCAATACAGTATAAAATCATGACCGATTATCAAACATAACAATGATTTAAAATCCTCCCAATTCGTTTTTTGTTCTTGCAGTTACCGTTCTAAGATGGCCACCTTCAGCCAGTATATTGTACACACTTGTGCAACTGCGTCTCGTAAAATTCAATGTCAGAGAAGAGGTTTCCAAAGATTATGTGCCTTAGTGACAGTGGTCATCCTCATCTGTACATTTTATCTCTTTAAAGACAAAGATCAACAACAAATCACCTTGAAAGATACAACAGCCAATAGGTAATAAGAGTGAGAGGTTTAAAATAAAACCCTTTCTTATTTAAAGGAGTTTCAGACTCTACCTTCAGCCTTACAGTAACCCTGGTACTTTCAGAGTACCATTCTAAGGTTGGCCGAACATGTTTTTGAGGGTTGCCAAAGAAAAAAAGAAATTGACAATTTTTGTGAAAAATTAATGCTTTAACATAGAGAACTTCAAAATTGCAGTTAATATAATGTTAAACACTTTTCAACTTTAAAGCACCCTAATTTAATCATATAAACATTTCTTAAAAAGAGGGGGTATACAGTAGCCGGCCCAGATAAACACAATTTTTTTCCTTTCTTTGCAGATCAATCATCGAAGCTCAGAGCAAAGCAATAACCACTGCCAGTTTATATAGGACTACAGTCAGGGAAGCTTTAGTTGTGGAACATTTGTTGAATGTGTCCACTTTGTCGCATCATGGGGAGGAGGAAGAAAAAGAAGAAGAAGAAGCCAGAAGAGAATGTCAACCCGGTCACAACGTGATCATGATAAAGACACACAAAAGCGGTAGCTCTACATTGCAGAACATT